>JAVJIF010007820.1:0-145800 GCA_038442645.1 Agave tequilana
TCGGAGACAACAACCCTTAGAAGATCCAACCTGATCTCAATCACCAAGAATAATGAAAAACAAACTAGAAGAACAGCCAATCGCAAAAACCAGATCTAACGAGGTTCGGCCAACCTGCCTACGTCCTCGGGGCAATTCACGGAGAGAGTTTTCTTTATGGAAGATGGATTACAATAGCTCTGGATCTCTATCAACACAAGAGAGTCCGCAGCTATACTTTGTCTAGACTCTTAAACCCTAGAAAATTACAACCAGGGCTTAAATACATAACTTCCCGAAACAACAGATTTCGCCCAAAACCGACTGTCGGTCGACCGGCCGGTCGACCGACTCCCTCTTACGGTCGACCGAGCCGGTCGACCGAAACAAACAGAAAGTCGGGTTGCTTACAGAGACCCTCTTCGGTCGACCGGTCCGGTCGACCGAAGCAACCTGGGAGCAAACCTGTGCACTTCGTGCACGTCGGTCGACCGGTCCGGTCGACCGACCTCTGTCTTTTCTGCTGCTGCTTCTTTTTCCTGCCTGCTGTTCCGTCGCCTTTCGTCGTAGACTCCTTGGCAGTCTTCAACAGCACCTGGCATGACTTCACTTCCTCTACTGTACTCTCTCCTCCAACAATTCTCCACCTCGGTGAAGATTGTTAAATCTGAGCCGAACACCGACTCGAAAGCGGCTGCACCAATCTGGTTGCCTACGTACCCCTCGCCCAAGGGATCAAGCCATCCGTAGTTCATCCAAATGAGCTTCAACAAGCTCACTTCACCTGAAGGATCTGGAGCAAGTCTTTGCAGTGTGCAAACTTTACTCCCGACACCACCTTTGTAAGCATATCGGCCGGATTTTCCGAAGTATGAATCTTCAATAAATTGATGTCATCTTCCTCCAGAATCTCCCGAACAAAGTGATACCTGACATCGATGTGCTTCGTCCTTGCGTGGTAGACTTGGTTCCTTGCCAAATAAATGGCACTCATTCTGTCACAGTGTATCTTCAAGATCTCCTGTTCCACTCCCAAGTCATCTAGCAATCCCTGAAGCCAAATCGCCTCCTTCATGGCCTCGGTCAAGGCCATATACTCTGCCTCTGTAGTCGACAATGCGACTGTGGACTGAAGTGTGGAGCGCCAACTCACCGGTGCCAGCGAGAATGTGAATACATACCCCGTCGTCGACCGGCGTTTGTCAAGATCACCTGCATAGTCCGAATTCCACGTACCCTATGCATTCTTTCTTCCCAGTGTTGTCCTTCTCAAACACGAGGCCTACATCAACAGTACCCTTGATGTACCTCAGAATCCACTTCACTGCTTCCCAATGACCCTGACCTGGATCATGCATATATCTGCTAACCATGGAAACTGCCTGTGATAGATCCGGCCTTGTACACACCATTGCATACATCAAGCTTCCCACTGCATTGGCATATGGTACATGAGTCATATGCTCACGCTCCTGAACACTCCTTGGAGACATCTTCGCTGACAACTTGAAGTGCGGCGCCATTGGTGTACTTACAGTCTTTGTATCTTTCCCGATATTAAATCTCTGCAGTACCTTCTCCAGATAGCCCTTCTGAGTCAAGCTAATCTTGCCAGCTTCCCTGTCCCTTGTGATCTCCATACCCAATACTTTCCTTGCTTCTCCCAGGTCCTTCATCTCGAACTCAGACGATAAAGTCTTCTTCAGAGAATCAATTGCAGATCTTGACCTAGAAGCAATTAGCATATCATCTACGTAAAGTAGTAGATAGACATACTCACCAGATGGTAACTTGTTGTAATACACACATGGATCGAAGTGGCTTCGTGTGTACTTCTTCTTCCTGATGAAGCTGTCAAATCGCTTGTACCATTGTCTTGGAGACTGCTTCAAACCGTACAGTGATTTCTTCAGCTTGCATACCAACTCCTCTTTCCCTGCAGTTTTGTAACCTGTAGGCTGAGTCATGTAGATCTCCTCCTCAAGATCGCCATGGAGAAAGGCGGTATTCACATCAAGTTGGTCAAGGTCCAACTCGTTCTGTGCCACCAAGGCCAATAGGATCCGAATAGACGAGTGTTTTACAACTGGGGAGAACACCTCGTTGTAGTCGATCCCTTCTCTCTGTGCGTAGCCTTTAGCCACCAGCCTTGCCTTGTAGCGCACTTGTCTTCTTGGAGTGATCCCTGCTTCTTAGCAAATACCCACTTACACCCTATGGCTTTCTTCCCCTTGGGCAACTTGGTCAGTTCCCATGTGTTGTTCATATAAAGAGACTGCATCTCTTCATTCATGGCCCCTTTCCATAACTCCGCTTCTGAACTGATTTCAGCTTCCCTGAAAGTAGATGGAATGGCTTCTTCAACAACTGGAAGTGCATGTGCAATCACCATGTCTGTAGTGAGCCAGCCAGGTCTCCTAGTATTCCTCCTTGGTCTTCCAACTGCAGTGGAATCTGAAACTTGATCACCAGTATCCATAACCTGTTCCTGATCCTCTTCAACAACCTCAGCATCTTCTTCTGCAACTTTATCACCTCCCTGTGTCACCTCAGGAATGATCCTCACAGATACTGAGTCTTCTAGAGATGGTGGATCTGCATCACTCTCCACCTGCTGCAATAGCTCCTTGGTCTTCTTAGTCTCCACCTGCTGAGAGACTGTAGGCTTCATCATCGAGGCCTCATCAAAAGTGACATCTCTGCTGATTATGAATTTGTTGTCCTGTTGGTCCCAGATCTTGAACCCCTTGGTTCCTTTCTTGAAGCCAACAAACACACCTTTCTTCGCTCTCGGATCCAATTTGTCTTCTTTTACGTGATAGTAGGCTGGACATCCAAATATCCTGAGCACATCATAATCTCCTGCAGCTTTACCCGACCAAGCTTCAAGGGGGTCTTTCCCCCTATTGCAGACGACGGCAACCTATTGACGAGATGGCATGCATACCCCAAAGCTTCAGCCCAGAACTTCTTTGGTAATCCTGCATTTGACAATATGCACCGAACCTTCTCTAGCAAAGTTCGGTTCATTCTTTCAGCCACCCCATTCTGTTGCGGAGTTTCCCTTACTGTGAAGTGCATCTCTATGCCCTCATCAAGACATAGCTTCTGGAAAGGGTCTGACTGTACTCTCCTCCGTTGTCAGAACGAAGGACCTTGACTTTTCTTCCTGTACTCCTTTCCTGATTAACCTTCCACTTCACAAACAATTCTAGGACTTCATTCTTGTGTCGCATGGTGTACACCCAGCACCGCCTAGAATAATCATCGATAAACGACACAAAGTAATGGGTTCCCCCTATTGATGCAGTCTTTGTGGGTCCCCATACGTCCGTGTGAACATAATCAAGAATGCCTTCGGTGCAGTGTGAAGCTGTACCAAACTTCACCTTCGTCTTCTTGCCTATGATGCAATGTTCACACAGATCCAGTTTGCAGGTCTCTGCACCCTTCAGCAGCCCTTTCCTCACAAGAGCTTGCATAGATTTCTCCCCTGCATGTCCCAGCCTCATGTGCCATAGCCGGGTTAGATCTTCCTTCTGACTGGTCGAAGTTGCCACCTGGCCTGTCACTGTACTACCCTTCAAGTAATACAAATTGTTCCTGCGGTTGGCCTTCAACACCACCATTGAGCCCTTCGTCATTTTAAGAACACCTTCTTTAATAGACACTCCGAGCCCTAATGATTCCAAAACACCCACTGAGATCAAGTTCCTCTTCAGCTGAGGGACATATCTCACTTCCTTCAGCTCCCTTACCATCCCGTCGAACATCCTGATAGGAATTGTGCCTACACCCTCCATGATGCATGGATGATCATCGCCCATGACGACCGAACATCCCTCCAGCTTCTCAAGACTAGTAACCAATCTCGATTAGGGCATACATGATATGTAGCACCTGTGTCCAGGATCCACTCGTTTTCCCCCCAGTAACCTAAACAGGAGTAGTAACTGAAAACGAGAATACCGAAGAATCTGAATCTGAATCCTCTGCCTGTGATTTACTGCTAGCAGCCTTTGTCACTCTTGCCAGATTTGCCTCAGATTTTGATTCCTTCTTCTTCCCCTTGTACTTTGGACAGTCAACTTTCCAGTGCCCAAACTCTTTACAATACATGCACTGGTCTTTCTTAAGATCCCTTAAGCCCGGTCTTGACTTCGATCTTCCTCTCACCTCCTTGCCTTTCCTTGATGAGCTCCTGCCTCTTACCTCCAAAGCCTCTGCTGATGAACTAGATCTCCCAGAATGTTTCTCATTCTTTCTTTTCTCATAACTCATCAGTGCTGACGATATCTCATCATAGTCTAAGGTTTGCCTTCCATTTATGAATGTCATTGTAAATATCTCATACTTCTCCGGTGGAAGAGAGTTCAGGAGAATGACTGACTTGTCTTCCTCACTTATAATGGCATCCACATTTAGCAAATCCGTAAGAAGCTTTGTAAACCTGTTGAGGTGCTCATTTACTGTGCTTCCCTCTGCATCCTGAACAAATACAGCTTGCTCTTAAGTTGCAGCCTTGATTCCACGCTCTTTGTCAGGTACTTCTTCTCGAGGGTATTCCACATATCCTTTGCTGACTTCTCATGTTGAACAGAATATTTGATATCTTGTGACAAACATGAGCGAATCAGGCCACATGCCGACCTGTTCATTTTTGCCCACTCATCATCAGTGGTAGTATCCTTCTTCTTCTCCAAAAGGAGCGTGTCCTCGAGGTTCTGTGCATTCAATGCATCCATACCTCACACCTCCACATCCCGAAATTGTTAGTTCCATTGAACTTAACAACTTCAATCCTGGAGTTGTTCATTGTTTTAACAGACTTAGATTCCTCTGCCATTGAGATCCTTTCCTTGACCCTCTAACTATGCGGAAGATCAAATACTTGCAAAAGATCTATTTCTGAGATAAAAAGGTGATTTTTACCTTTACCTTGAAACCCTAGCTTGAGTGTCTCACCAGATCTATTCCCCCCTGATTCAACGAGCCCTCCCTGCGTCCACCTGAGATCGACACACGATCTCCTTGAACACCAATGCCTCTGACCTGAGATCGACACACGATCTCCACCTGATCAGATCTGGAGCCCTTCGAATCTTCAGAATATCCCAAGCGTAACCTGAAGCTCTGATACCACTTGTTGTGCTCGGAGACAACAACCCTTAGAAGATCCAACCTGATCTCAATCACCAAGAACAATGAAAAACAAACTAGAAGAACAGCCAATCGCAAAAACCAGATCTAACGAGGTTCGGCCAACCTGCCTACGTCCTCGGGGCAATTTACGGAGAGAGTTTTCTTTATGGAAGATGGATTACAATAGCTCTGGATCTCTATCAACACAAGAGAGTCCGCAGCTATACTTTGTCTAGACTCTTAAACCCTAGAAAATTACAACCAGGGCTTAAATACATAACTTCCCGAAACAACAGATTTCGCCCAAAACCCGACTGTCGGTCGACCGGCCGGTCGACCGACTCCCTCTTACGGTCGACCGAGCGGTCGACCGAAACAAACAAAGTCGGGTTGCTTACAGAGACCCTCTTCGGTCGACCGGTCCGGTCGACCGAAGCAACCTGGGAGCAAACCTGTGCACTTCGTGCACGTCGGTCGACCGGTCCGGTCGACCGACCTCTGTCTTTTCTGCTGCTGCTTCTTTTTCCTGCCTGCTGTTCCGTCGCCTTTCGTCGTAGACTCCTTGGCAGTCTTCAACAGCACCTGGCATGACTTCACTTCCTCTACTGTACTCTCTCCTCCAACAGTCGCAACTTAATTTTGGAGGAAATACAGATAAAATGGATTGTAATGATAATCCAAATTATCCAGTCTGAATTTTTTTTTTTTTGCAATGCTTTTGGATAAATATCCACTATATATTTGATCCAAATGTAATGTTATCCGATATGCAGTTGTGAAACAAGTAGGATGAAGACAGCTTTCCTTCCAAGAAAACAAAAATACTGATATATCTAACCATTGGTGTAAGAATCCAAATCGAATAAAGTAATCATAATATTCACTCTTTGTAATTTACTCAATTAAAAGGAAATTATCTTCTTCTTTCTAAAAATAATTGTAATTTATATAAAATTATTTAGTCAGATAAAGTAATGATTCGGTGCGAAAGCTTTCTTAGATGAGAAAAAAAAAAGGTAAAGACTGTCAGATTTCAAAAGACTGCCGAGATTGATTAGGTTACTATCATGAAACATAGGTTCTCTTACAAATATATTAGCAGAGTTAGTTGATGTTATGGTTAGACGAATCTTAGTATTTTGTACGTGCAGGAAACTAAGTGGGTAGGTGAAAAAGTTAGAATTATAGAGTCTTGGGGTTATAAACTTTGATATACTGGTAGAGATAGAAATCGTAATAGGGTGAGTGTGATCATATATAAACAACTGCTTGAGGAGATAGTGGAGGTTAGAAGAAATAGTGATAGAATTTTACTAGTTAAACTTATGTTAGGTAGGGAGATTTTTAATGTTATTAGTGTCTATGCACCGCAAGTAAGACTTGATGAGTCAAGTAAGCGTCAATTTTGGGAGGATTTAGATTAGATTGTGCAAGGCATTCCCATTAGAGAAAAGCTTTTCATACGCGGCGACCTCAATAGGCATGTAGGAACTAGTTGTTATGAGCTTAATAGTGTACATGGGGCATGATTGGTTGCAAGGAAGTGGGCAGAAGTAAGGAAATGGGGAAGTATAATTGCTCACTTCCCTATCAATCCAAACACCGGAAAAGAAAAATAAGAAAACCCTTTTCCTTTTCTCTTTTATCTTTTACACGACCATTTCCTCACTTTCAGAGTGTTACAGTTAATTTTGTTGTCATGTAAATCTCATTTGTAATAAGTTGTAGCACAAAACATTTAATTTTTTATCATGTAAATCTCACTTGCATTCTAATTATAGTCCACTTTTATTTTTCTCAATTAATTTTTATTTAATATTATTTTGCGGTCAAATTACAGTCCATTTTAATATTATTTTTGCGAATAAAGGAGAGAAGACTAGAGACTTATGAACTGTGAGGTGTGTCAAAAATGAGGATCAGAAGATTTTAATTCGAGAAGAAGAAATCAAAGAAAGATAGAGAGAGTATTTTGACAAATTGTTCAATGGTACTTCTACTTAATACTTGGATGACCTTATCATTCAGTGTCCGGATATGAACCATAATTATATGCACAGAATCAACGAATCTAAAGTTAAAGATGCCTTATAGAGGATGAAGTCAAAGAAAGCTGTTGGCCCGGATGGAATTCCTATTGAGCTATGACGATGCTTAGGAGAGGTGGAAGTGAGATGGCTGACAAACCTCTTTAATAAAATCTGGCTAACTAAAAAGATGCCAAATGAGTGGAGGAAGAGTACTTTAGTACCTCTCTATAAGAATAAGGGTGACATCCAAAGTTGTTCAAACTATCGTGAAATAAAACTCATGTGTCACACCATACAGTTTTGGGAAAGAGTAATTGAACACATGTTAAGGCAGAATGTTATAATATCAGAGAACTAGTTTGGGTTCATGTCGGAGCGATCGACGACAGAGGCTATCCATTTGCTTTGTCAACTTATAGAGCGATTTCGAGAGAGGAAGAGAAATTTACATATAATCTTTATTGATTTAGAAAAAGCTTATGATAAAGTGCCAAAAGAGGTATTATGGTGGACATTGATGAAAAAGGGAGTCGCCATCAAATATATTGATATAATTAAAGGATATGTACAATGGAGTAGTGACAAATGTCAGAATTTGTGGAGGCATAACAAGTGATTTTTCTATCATAATTGGATTGCATCAAGGATCTGCATTGAGTCCATTCTTATTTGTCATAGTGATGGATGAGCTTACTAGAGTTATTCAGGATGAGATAATGTGGTGTATGCTATATGCTAATGATATTGTCTTAGTCGATGAGACAAGAGCTGAATGTCAAATTGGAGCTATGGAAGCAAACTCTAAAATCTCGTGGTTTTAAATTAAGTAGGGCCAAAACATATTATATGGAGTGTAAATTCAGTAAACAGGGAATCCAAGATTATAGTACTGTGAGACTAGATGGATAAGAAATACTGATGAGGATATTTGTACTAAGATAGGTGTAGCCTCAATAGAAGAGAAGATGAGAGAAAACCGCCTACCATGGTTTGGTCATGTGCGACGTAGACCTACAAATGCGCCAGTCCGACGAGTAGAGCGTATCAATTTAGGACAAGTTAAAAGAGCGCAGGAGAGACCAAAGAAAACATGGATGGATACGATAAGATATAGGCTAAAGGTCTTAGTGAAGGCATATTGGTCGATAGGAATGAGTGGAGAAAGCTGATCCATGTGCCCGATTCGACGTAATTTTCTTTTGGTTCATGTAGCCTACCCAAATACTTGGGACAAATGGCTTAGTTGTTGTTGTTTGTCGAGATTGGTGCTCAAAGAGACAAACTAAGAAAAATTAAAAGAAGAATTAAATTAAAGGAAAGAAGATAAATTAATTAAAAAACAAAACAACAAAAAAGAAAATAAATTAAAAAAAGAGTAAATTGTAACTTTTGAAATAGAACCAGATCCCTCTTTTGAAGCGGCCCTGACTTCAGAGGAAAAGAATATTCTTATAAGGAAATCTCTAAATTTCTATTTGACCCCAAAGCACACTAATGGCTAGATATATTAATTTGAAAACTGAGTGCAAATATCAAATATTATAATTTACGGGGGTCCCACCCGCTGCTATCTAAGATGGTAGGGGGTGTTTAATTGGGTGGATGGTCCTGATTAGTTGGGATTTCGGTTGGTTGACAGCGGTTGCTAAATCGGAGGATAAGAATAACGTTGGGTAAATGTGGGCAAGAAAACTCTATCCTTAATTGGATCATTAATGGGCTGATCTTTTTTGAATTAACTAATATTCATTTAATTATAATTTGTAATTAGACGAGAGGGAGTTAATCTATTTATTATTATGTGTAAAAGGATTATGATAATCCTAATAGGATCCACGTCATCGACCGACAACTTGAGGGAAAAGCGAAGAGAGGACAAATTGGTTTCTGCTCCTTTGGCCCGATCTGCAATTAATGTGTTCAGAATTATTTTGCAGAAACGCCCCTGATAATTTTCCAAAAATTGCAAACCGCTTCCAACTTACATAGTGGGCAGTTCGTATAAGGAATGCAATATTTGTATCTTGTATCATATTTTTGGGAATGTGATTCTCATGATTGGCGGTGCCATCGGATCGGATACGGATCGGATATTATCTTTACCATATTCATATCCGCACCCAACCTTCAGATAGGGATACGGATACGGATATTGACGGATGTGAAAAAATGATATCCGTATCCGCCAAAATCGGATATCAGATATAAATCGGATATTAGCGGATCGGATGAGGATACTAATCGGATATGTAAAAAATAGATATGGTTAAAGATAAATTAAACAGAAATACTTATATTACTTTTTATCTCATCTACTACAATATTAAATGCGATACATATTATGATATTATTGTGTACATATCAATACATTCATCATATTCATTGTCATTCAACTTCTATAACAATAAATTACACGTCATCCGGTGCTAAATGTCGATTCGGATGCCATAGTTGATGTCGAAATACTCAAAATATCTTGTGGTACTCTTGCAAGAATCGAATACTTTCCACTATTACTTTTTCACCAACTCAAAATATCAAAATTTAATGCCTTATTCCATTGAAGAATAGTCTCCTCCATACCGATATCATTATGAAGCACGCAACATTCGGATATCGGATCGGATACGAATAAGATATTACGTGTACCATATCCGTATCCGCACCTACCTTTCGGATACGGATACGGATATGAATATTGACGGATGTGAAAAAATGATATCCGTATCCGGATTGGAGGCGGATTCGGATGCGGATATCCGCAGATAATCCGTATCCGATGGCACCCCTACTCATAATACATGCCCGTCTGACTCTCTCTCTCTCTCTCTCTCTCTCTCTCTCTCGGAGACGAGCGATCAACTCATCGCAGATTCAGAGATCCACCAATTCATCATCTTCAAAGTCATCTCAGATCGAAACTTCAGGTCAGCGCAGATCAAGGAAAGCATAGCTGCTACATGGAACGTGAAGGGAGAGAACAAAATCTCGGTGTATGGTGATAAACTGCTCAGGGCGACCTTCCCGTCTAGATCGAAAGCTTAGAGAATCCTCAAGAATGACCAGTGGTTATTCGAAAACGAACTGATTGCACTAGAAAGATACCGACCAAAACCCTACCCGAGAGTCACAAGTTTGAGTTCTGTGAATTCTGGATCCAACTCCATGACACCCCATGGGATATGCTAAAGGAAGATGTGATTATGTGCATAGTTAAAGATCTTGGTTTGGTTACACCGATCAATTAGCGAGACATTGAGAGGTGGACGAACTTTGCCCGAGTTTAAGTGAGCATCAAAATTAGTTAACCTTGAAGACGAGGTTGTCCCTGCCGCTACCAGATGATGCACATCACCACGTTTGAGTCCTTTACGAGAAGCTTGAAAGTACACCTAGAGGGGGGTGAATAGGTGTAAGGCTAATCTAATGACAAATGATGCGGAATTAAAAACTAATTGCAACACACTTAGTGTAACCAAAGAGTGTATCCGAATTTTCGGTGAAGGGCTCTGGACTATCTCCTTTAAATTTCTCTAAATAAGAGTTGAAGTGCTATTTGAAGCTCTCTTGGTTGAACACAAGTATGAACACACACGGACAATACCAAGCATATAAGTATGAATGAACAATATGAATCAATGCAAGGCACAATATAAGAGAGAGAGAATTAGAGATAGTGGATGAACCGCAAACACCAAGATATATTTCGAGGTTCGAGCACCCAGCTCTACGTCCCGCCTTCACACAGAAGGATTTTCATTATAGCGTCTATGTAACAACCAAATTTTGATTTACCAAATTTTCTCCTCATCTTAATTATTAAGGATTTTTTTTTTTTGCTAAAGGCATTATCTAAAGTAATTACCCTCCATATTTCAATAGCACAATTTTACATTTAATTAGTTGACACACTTCCCTTTCAAAAGCTTTTACTAACTATTGGTTGGGATGACTATGAAAATAAGACATGAAGACTTATGTACACATGTTATGGAGCCAACTAGTGACTTAACAAGGGTGAGATAGGGCATAAACCTCAATCTAACCTTTCATTTCCCCCTTAATCCAACCTAGTTTACCCTAAGTAGTTAATTAAGGGTTGGTATGCATGTTTGAGGGGAGATCTAGGGCTAGGATCTCATTGGGGCTTGTGAGTCCAAGTGGCATCATGAGAGGAGCTTGGCCAAGTGGCAACATGAGAAGGACTCTCCCCACCTGGTAACTTGCACACAAGTTAGTTAACTCCCAAAATTACCCTCATCTTCATCCTCTCCCAATTCTGCAAACTTCTCCTCTCCCAAGTGAAGAACTTGAAACCCTAGCCACCCTTTCACCTCCTCTCAAAAATTTTGAGAAAAGAGATTAGGACACCTCTCTAGCCCCAAATCCCAACTTCTCCCAACTCTGAGTCAATACTTCACGAGAGGGAAGGAAGAGACACGCGCGCGCAGCAAGCAGAGCCGCAGCAGCACGCGAGCTGCTGCTACTTTGCCGCAAAACTGCGGCAAAGAAGGGGAAATTGCGGCAATACAGGGAAGGGAAGGCCGGATCTTTGAGGGGGAGATTCTTGGTGAGCTGGGGGAGAGATCTAGCACTGCCAAGCAGAAATTCCTGAAGCCTAACTCTCTGTTTCAGATCTATAAACAATTGTGAGTAAACCTAACTATTAGGGTACGTCTTCTATCAAGTTTTGAAAATTGAAATTTTGAGTTTGTATTTGATGAACCACAAAGGTATTAATTACTGTTTTTGTGATATCCTGAAATTAGATGAAAATTATAGACATTACCTAGTTATTGTGCCTCTATACTATGTTGTGATGAGATGCATATGTGATACACATGTTCTAGCTTACTAATTATACTTCAATGAGATGATCTAGTATATTTAATTCGCTGTTTTCATGATTATTGTTGGGCTAAATGAAATCCAATGATATTGCATAGTTGTTGGTCTCTACATTACATGGATATGAAATGCATGTGTAGAATACATGTTCTAGCATACTAATTACGCCTAAGTTGTAACGCCCCAAATCCACGAATACGGGGACGTCACTGCGACGTATATACGTAGGTCCGAAAATGCCCCACACGTATATACGCTAAGCAAAAAGTACAACTAGAAACAGAGTACACGACAAAGCGTGGTATCCATACATATGCCAACTAAAAGTACACATACAAAGTTATACAAGATATGATAAAGTATTACACAATACATGTGTATTACATCACAACCAAGTCCAAAAGTAAAATATACAATATGTGTACAAAAGCTCACGAGGTGGATGAAGATCTCGCGAGTCAAAAGGAAGGATCTAGCACGAAGGGACTGGAACTATTCGGCCTGCTCACTAAAATAAGCTTGATCCTCCGTGGATGGCTCCACTTCGTTCCAAGCTTCGGGATCTGAATATGCAAATCCAAGGGGGGTCAAGACATGTTAACAATAAACAACTATAGCCAAGTGGCTAAGAGACATGAATAAGGAAGTTGGAACAGTACAAGGAATATGAATCGACAAGTAATGGATAGCATGAGGAGATACAGTCATAATGCAATAGATCTACAGTTAACGTCTTATTATTATTACTTGTCTTACTGTGATATCTAGCTATGTGACCCAGCGTCCCAGAGCACATAGATCCATATCCTAGAAAAGCAGGTTGTTATTGGAAACCAGCGGTTTATCGACGAACTATGTTTACAGTGGGTCCCGTGCATGCCCGGGACCACGGTCCAGGGTGTTCCGTTGCTTGGTAACGGAACCAGCCGCAAGGCCTAACAGGAGGGACTTATGTATGCCCTTATCATGATAGTATTCAGGAAGAGGGAGCAAGCACTCCCCTCGGTCTCCTGGAGGCTCTCAGGTTAGACCGGAATATAATTGTACAATATACCTAATACCACTGTAAACACGAACACATATCGATATCCGCGTGTTTCCCCCTGACCCAATGTAAGTTGATTCATTTTATACGAAAGTCAAGTGTATCATGCTTAGTTTTTAAGAGATGGCATGATAAGTGGTGATATTCACTATTTAACATGTCATGAAACGAGAATATGTAATAACAAGTCATGAAGTAACAAGAGATACATCCATCCAGAAATAGGTCATGTAGTACCAGTTATGAAGCATGAACAGCATAATATAATACACTTGTAACAAGGGAAATATCCAAATTCAGAAAAGAAATCAACTAAGACAAACAGTCAGAATTAGTCGACTAGGTGGAAATATTAGTCGACTAACAGTGGTCTCTAGTCGACTAACAGTCTGGATTAGTCGACTAAAACTGGGTTACAGAGAGTTGGAATTCTGTTTCAGGGAAAGTTAGTCGACTAGGGTAGAAGGGTTAGTCGACTAACAGTGAACTCAAGTCGACTAACGGATACTTAAGTCGACTAAGTCTGTGATACAGAGAGTTGGGTTTCTGATTCAAGAAGGGTTAGTCGACTAGGGTAGAAACAGGAGTCGACTAACAGTGATTTCCCGAGAGTTGAGATTTATTTCCAGAAAAGGTTAGTCGACTAATAATCTGGGCAAGTCGACTAAAACTGTGTTTTCAGAAAAAGGTTGAGTTTCAACTAAGGGTTCTAGTCGACTAGCTCCTAGGTTAAGTCGACTAATCGTGGTCTGGGGACAGTCTACAGAACAGAATTTGGTGGTTGTTCTTGATGGTTAAAAATACAATTTTGGAGGCACCATTGCACAAGATATGGAAGCATGGACATACTAAGGATGGTATGAGTCTTGGTGAGTAAAAATACTCACTAGGATTGGTTATTTTGGAGCTTTACGAGTTCGGTAGGATCGTTGTCGACGAAAATCACCCAAGTGGTCTCCGACGGCGAAGGAAGCTACGATCCAAGCTCCAAGGTGGTTGCTTGAGGTGGAGATGATGTCCTGGTGGAGCTCTTGGAGTTAGGGTTGAGGTTGAGAAGAAGGAGGAACTTTGGGAGAAGGCTATTCTTGTTGAAGGGAAGAAGAAAAGGATGGAAATGTAAAGGAACTAGTTTATATAGGGTTGGGATTTTGCAAAGGAAGTGGAATTAAGATAGAAGGAGGGGGGTTTTTGCAAGAAAGGAGAGGGTGAGGTGTCCCTCACCTGGCCACTTGGCCGGCCATGGGAGAGAGAGAGAATGAGTGGTAATTAAAAAGGAATTAAGTGGAAGTGAGTGGGATTCTTTGGAAATTTGGAGAAAGGGAATTTTGGAAAATTGGGAAAATCATGTGGTTTGTGAAGGAAGTAAAGGGAAATAAAGAAGAGGAAAAAGAAAGGAATTATAAAAAAGAAAATATTTTCTTTGGTTTGAAAAATTAAGAATGTTGAAAAGACAAGTTTCTAGGTTTAAGTCGAAGATGCGGAAAATATTTCGGAAAATGCCGAAATCGTCCGAAATTCAAGTATCTCGGAACGACCCGAAAATTTTACCAAAAATCAATAATAATATTTTAAGGCTCATGGTGAAATTCGTTTGAAGAAATAGTTTATAGTTTTAAAACTAAAATCCCGGAATCAGTTATCTACCGACTCCGTTGGAATTTTCATAAATTCATAAAATTCCCAGAAAAAGTATTTAGATAGAAAATATGATTCTAAGAAATAAAGTCTAAAGGACCTTCTAGAAATTCCTAACTGTTTGTGAATTAAAAATCCGAGAATCGATCAGCGGTACTGGTCGACACCGGTTTTGAAAATATTTAATTAAATTCAGGAAAATTCCAGAAAATCATAGAAAATATATAATATTGGAAAATGATTTTTAAACTGAAATCGGTCAAATACAAGAAGTAAATCGAAAAATACGATCGAAAATTGAATACGCAACTAAGTACGTATTCCAGGAACGGGGTATTACAATCCATCCACCTTACAAAAATTTCGTCCTCGAAATTTCATAAGGTGGAAGGTGACGGTAAGGAAGGATAACAGGAAGTGAAAGGCAGCAATAAAGAAGGATGAGAAGAAAGAGCTTTACCAATCAAGATGTGAAGAGTTGCGGATAACGCTCACGGATAACATCCTCTCGTTCCCACGTGGCCTCTCCTGGTGCATGTCTGTTCCAAGACACCAACACTAATGGTATTGCCTTGTTCTTCAATGTCTTAACACTTCTGTCCAAAATGGCCATCGGTTGCTCTTGGTATGACAAATCCGGTTGTAGTTCCAGTTCGGAGTGATCCAGGATATGACTATCATCCTTCACATACTTCCTCAGCTGCGATACGTGGAATACATTGTGAACTCCGTCCAAAGATGGCGGTAACGCCAACCTGTAAGACACATCTCCCACTCGGTCCAAGATCTCGAATGGGCCGATATATCTCGGACTAAGCTTTCCACGAGTACCGAACCGGATTACTCCCTTTGTAGGTGATATCTTCAAAAATACATGATCTCCTGCCTGGAATTCCAATGGCCTTCTCAGTGTGTCTGCCCAACTCTTCTGCCGACTCTGTGCTGCCCTGAGGTGATCCCTGATAATCCTGACTTTATCTGTTGTCTGAATCAGGATTTCTGGCCCCAAAAGTGTCCTCTCACCGACTTCATCCCAACAGATCGGTGATCTACACTTTCTTCCATACAATGCTTCAAAGGGCGCCATCTTGATACTTGCCTGGTAGCTGTTATTATAAGAAAATTCCGCCAAGTGAAGATGATCTTCCCATGATCCCTTGAACTCAATCATGCAAGCCCTTAGCATATCTTCAAGAATCTGGATGGTCCTCTCTGATTGTCCGTCGGTCTGAGGATGATATGAAGTACTGAACTTCAGACGAGTTCCCAGACTCTCTTGGAGACTTTCCCAGAAATGAGATCTGAATCTGGTGTCCCTGTCTGAAACAATACTAACTGGAACTCCATGTAGACGAACTATCTCCTTCATGTACTTGTCTGCCAAAACTTCTGTTGACTGACCCACCCTGAATGGTATGAAGTGGGCTGACTTGGTGAGGCGATCAATGATTACCCACACCGCATTATTACCCTTAGGACTGCGAGGCAATGCCGTGACAAAATCCATGGTGATGTGCTCCCACTTCCACTCAGGTATCGGTAAAGGTTGCAGAAGTCCAGCTGATCTCTGATGCTCTATCTTTATCTGCTGACAAACCAAGCACTTGGCAACAAACTGGGCTATCTCCCTCTTCATAGCATTCCACCAAAACTGCTTCTTCATATCCTGATACATCTTGTTTCCCCCTGGGTGTATGGAATATACTGAACTGTGAGCTTCTGTCAAAATCTTCTGCCGAACTTCTCCTTGGGGAACACAAATCCTGCTACCAAAATATAATGCACCATCTGGATGAATACAGATATCAGTCCTCAATCCAGCCTCTACCTGAGCTCGGAATTTCTGCAATCTGGGATCTTCCTTTTGAGCTTCCTTGATCTCATCTATCAATGTTGACTGAATCTGCAAAGTCATGAACTGTCCTGCCTTATCACCTCCTTGTACCAACATCAAGTCCAATCTGATGATGTCTTGAATCAACTCCTTCTGCTGAGTAAGCTGGACAAGCATTCTATTCTCTGGCATCCTGCTCAGTGCATCCGGTACTGTATTGACCTTGCCTGGATGATATTGCAAGTCAATATCATAGTCCGCCATCAGCTCCAGCCACCGCCTCTGCCTCATGTTCAACTCCTTCTGTGAGAAGATATACTTGAGGCTCTTGTGATCCGTGTATATCAACACCTTATCTCCCAGAAGATAATGCCTCCAGATCTTCAAAGCAAATATGACAGCTGCTAGCTCCAAGTCATGAGTTGGGTAATTCCGCTCATGAGGCTTCAGTTGCCTAGATGCATAAGCTATAACATGATCATGTTACATAAGTACACATCCCAGGCCTTTCCCTGATGCATCACTGAAAATGACCATCCCCCCTCTACCTGAGGGAGTCCTCAAGATTGGAGCTGAAATGAGCTTCTGCTTCAATTGCTCAAAAGCGGCAGTACATTCCTCTGTCCATATGTACCTTTCCCCTTTCCGAGTGAGCTGGGTTAACGGAGCTGCAATCCTAGAGAAATCTTGGACAAAGCGTCGGTAATATCCGGCTAGTCCCAGAAAACTCTTAATCTCAGTCACCGTCCTCGGAATTGGCCAATCTCTCACCGCCTGGACTTTGCTGGGGTCAACTGAAATTCCTTCTGCTGAAACTATGTGTCCAAGGAAGGCTATACTGTCCAGCCAAAAGTCACACTTGCTCCTCTTAGCACGAAGCTGCTCCTGCTGTAGAGTCTGCAATACAATCCTCAAGTGTTCTGCATGCTCCCTGTTGTTCTTTGAATAGATCAAGATGTCATCTATAAAAACCACTACAAACTGATCCAAATAGAGCGAAAACACTCTGTTCATCAAATCCATGAAAACTGAAGGGGCATTGGTGACTCCGAAGGGCATAACTAGAAACTCATAGTGGCCATAACGGGTCCTGAATGCCGTCTTCGGAATATCCTCCTTCCTCACCCTTAGCTGATGGTAACCCGACTGTAAATCTAGTTTAGAGAATACTCGGGCTCCATGAAGCTGATCAAACAAATCATCAATCCTTGGTAAGGGATACTTGTTCTTGATGGTAACTTTGTTCAATTCCCTATAATCAATACAAAGCCTCTTACCACCATCCTTCTTACTCGCCAATAGCACTGGAGCTCCCCATGGTGAAGTACTTGGCCGAATCAATCCCTTATCAGAGTATTCCTGCAGCTGCTTCTTTAGAATCTCTAACTCCGTAGGTGCCATCCTGTACGGAGCCTTGGATATAGGAGCTGTTCCAGGCACAGTATCAATAGAGAACTCAATCATCCTTTCAGGTGGCAGTCCTGAGATCTCAGCAAACACTCCTGGAAATTCATCCCACACCGGTACTCCCTTCTGAACCTCCGAAGTAGTCAACCGAGTCTTTCTCTTGGTAGACTTCACTTCCCCACTGAATTGGAACTCCGGTTGACGAGGGATCCTGAAAATAATCTTCTTCTCCCTACAGTCAATAACTGCATCATACTGACTGAGCCAGGTCATGCCTAAGATTACGTCGTACCCCTTGGTGTCTAGTACGAGCATATCTATGGCCAAGGTCTTATCACATAGTTCTACTGGACAGTCAGCACAAACTCTAGAAGATATGACTACTCCATTCCCTGTACTAATCTCCCATTTGCGGTCTAAAGATTTAACAGGTATGGAATGCAATGCCACAAAATGATCTGAGATAAAATAATGTGAAGCACCTGAATCGAAGAGGGCTAAAACAGGTTTAGAATGCACCCTGATATTACCTGTTATCACCTCCTCAGAAGTCTCAGCTTCTACTTCTGTCAAATTGAAGGCTTGGCCCCTTCCACGCCCTGCTGCAGTCCTAGCTCCTCTCAGGACTGGGCGAATAGCTCGCTGTGGAGGAGGGGGAGGAACTCTCCTGATCATCGGTCCTTGATTCCTCTGTCCCGGTGGCCCTGGAAGTGCTCTCTGACCGTTCGGTCCTTGAAGTGCCGGTAGAGCTTGATTGGTAATCCCCATTCTCCTGTGTGGACAGGCTTCAATGGAATGGTCTCGGGAACCACACACCAAGCATAATCCATTTGCCCTTTGGCAATTCTGCTGAGAATGACCCGGTTTCTGGCAAAAGTTGCAGATAGGATCTGATTGAGCCATCTGGTAAGGAGCTGGTCTGAATGGTTGCCTGGCCTGAACTTTAGCTGCTCTGTATGGGCCTCCTCTTCCCATTGGTGGAAACGGCCTCTTCATGGCCTGATTCCTCATCTGGTTCACTTGCTTCTTCTCTAGCCCACGCTCCACTTCCCGAGCTATGGTAAGGACTTCTGAATAGGTCTTCAGCTGCTGGGGCATCAAGAAAACTTGGATGTCCATCTGTAATCCCTGCTGGAATCTGCTTGCCCGCTTCTCCTCATCCGCTACCATGTACGGAGCAAAGCGGCTAAGCCTGAGAAACTCTGCTGCATACTCATCCACTGACTTGTTCCATTGCTACAATCTGATGAACTGCTCCTCCATGTCTTTCTGAGCAGTAGCAGGGAAGAATCTGCTGTAGAAACTCTTGGAGAACGTGTCCCAGGTGACAGGCTTCTCCAGTCTGGCCTCCTCCGCTAGCCACCAAGTCCTAGCTATATCTTTTAACTGAATCTTGGCGACCTCAACTTGGTTCTCCTTTGGTACTCTGGCTGCATTCAGCAGATCTGATGTATCCGTCAGCCATTGCTCGGCATCCAGGGGTTTCTCTTCACCCGTGAATATGGCCGGTTGCAGCCGTCTGAAATCTGAAATATTCCCCGGCCTCTGCTCCTTAGGGGCTGCCAACTCCTGCCGAAGAAGTTCGGTCTGTTGCTGATGGTTCTCCATCATGGTTTGAATGACCCTCAGAATGTCCACATTCTCTCCCGTGGGTCCATTCGATGCTTGTCCGGAATGGTTTCGTCCCGTCCTTCTCTCCATACCGAATTGGGATAAGATAACTGGAATTGGAAAAATGGAAGGAGTTTAGGACACAAGGGAAGGAATCAAGAAGGGATCAAGAAGGACTAGATAACTTTGTACATTGTAGTTGGCAAAAGCAAATTACAGTAATTTGCTGCTTAATTGTACTATAGGTGTGAGAGCCTAGGCTCTGATACCAACCTGTAACGCCCCAAATCCACGAATACGGGGACGTCACTGCGACGTATATACGTAGGTCCGAAAATGCCCCACACGTATATACGCTAAGCAAAAAGTACAACCAGAAACAGAGTACACGACAAAGCGTGGTATCCATACATATGCCAACTAAAAGTACACATACAAAGTTATACAAGATATGATAAAGTATTACACAATATATGTGTATTACATCACAACCAAGTCCAAAAGTAAAATATACAATATGTGTACAAAAGCTCACGAGGTGGATGAAGATCTCACGAGTCAAAAGGAAGGATCTAGCACGAAGGGACTGGAACTATTCGGCCTGCTCACTAAAATAAGCTTGATCCTCCGTGGATGGCTCCACTTCGTTCCAAGCTTCGGGATCTGAATATGCAAATCCAAGGGGGGTCAAGACATGTTAACAATAAACAACTATAGCCAAGTGGCTAAGAGACATGAATAAGGAAGTTGGAACAGTACAAGGAATATGAATCGACAAGTAATGGATAGCATGAGGAGATACAGTCATAATGCAATAGATCTACAGTTAACGTCTTATTATTATTACTTGTCTTACTGTGATATCTAGCTATGTGACCCAGCGTCCCAGAGCACATAGATCCATATCCTAGAAAAGCAAGGTTGTTATTGGAAACCAGCGGTTTATCGACGAACTATGTTTACAGTGGGTCCCGTGCATGCCCGGGACCACGGTCCAGGGTGTTCCGTTGCTTGGTAACGGAACCAGCCGCAAGGCCTAACAGGAGGGACTTATGTATGCCCTTATCATGATAGTATTCAGGAAGAGGGAGCAAGCACTCCCCTCGGTCTCCTGGAGGCTCTCAGGTTAGACCGGAATATAATTGTACAATATACCTAATACCACTGTAAACACGAACACATATCGATATCCGCGTGTTTCCCCCTGACCCAATGTAAGTTGATTCATTTTATACGAAAGTCAAGTGTATCATGCTTAGTTTTTAAGAGATGGCATGATAAGTGGTGATATTCACTATTTAACATGTCATGAAACGAGAATATGTAATAACAAGTCATGAAGTAACAAGAGATACATCCATCCAGAAATAGGTCATGTAGTACCAGTTATGAAGCATGAACAGCATAATATAATACACTTGTAACAAGGGAAATATCCAAATTCAGAAAAGAAATCAACTAAGACAAACAGTCAGAATTAGTCGACTAGGTGGAAATATTAGTCGACTAACAGTGGTCTCTAGTCGACTAACAGTCTGGATTAGTCGACTAAAACTGGGTTACAGAGAGTTGGAATTCTGTTTCAGGGAAAGTTAGTCGACTAGGGTAGAAGGGTTAGTCGACTAACAGTGAACTCAAGTCGACTAACGGATACTTAAGTCGACTAAGTCTGTGATACAGAGAGTTGGGTTTCTGATTCAAGAAGGGTTAGTCGACTAGGGTAGAAACAGGAGTCGACTAACAGTGATTTCCCGAGAGTTGAGATTTATTTCCAGAAAAGGTTAGTCGACTAATAATCTGGGCAAGTCGACTAAAACTGTGTTTTCAGAAAAAGGTTGAGTTTCAACTAAGGGTTCTAGTCGACTAGCTCCTAGGTTAAGTCGACTAATCGTGGTCTGGGGACAGTCTACAGAACAGAATTTGGTGGTTGTTCTTGATGGTTAAAAATACAATTTTGGAGGCACCATTGCACAAGATATGGAAGCATGGACATACTAAGGATGGTATGAGTCTTGGTGAGTAAAAATACTCACTAGGATTGGTTATTTTGGAGCTTTACGAGTTCGGTAGGATCGTTGTCGACGAAAATCACCCAAGTGGTCTCCGACGGCGAAGGAAGCTACGATCCAAGCTCCAAGGTGGTTGCTTGAGGTGGAGATGATGTCCTGGTGGAGCTCTTGGAGTTAGGGTTGAGGTTGAGAAGAAGGAGGAACTTTGGAGAAGGCTATTCTTGTTGAAGGGAAGAAGAAAAGGATGGAAATGTAAAGGAACTAGTTTATATAGGGTTGGGATTTTGCAAAGGAAGTGGAATTAAGATAGAAGGGAGGGGGGTTTTTGCAAGAAAGGAGAGGGTGAGGTGTCCCTCACCTGGCCACTTGGCCGGCCATGGGAGAGAGAGAGAGAATGAGTGGTAATTAAAAAGGAATTAAGTGGAAGTGAGTGGGATTCTTTGGAAATTTGGAGAAAGGGAATTTTGGAAAATTGGGAAAATCATGTGGTTTGTGAAGGAAGTAAAGGGAAATAAAGAAGAGGAAAAAGAAAGGAATTATAAAAAGGAAAATATTTTCTTTGGTTTGAAAAATTAAGAATGTTGAAAAGACAAGTTTCTAGGTTTAAGTCGAAGATGCGGAAAATATTTCGGAAAATGCCGAAATCGTCCGAAATTCAAGTATCTCGGAACGACCCGAAAATTTTACCAAAAATCAATAATAATATTTTAAGGCTCATGGTGAAATTCGTTTGAAGAAATAGTTTATAGTTTTAAAACTAAAAATCCCGGAATCAGTTATCTACCGACTCCGTTGGAATTTTCATAATTCATAAAATTCCCAGAAAAAGTATTTAGATAGAAAATATGATTCTAAGAAATAAAGTCTAAAGGACCTTCTAGAAATTCCTAACTGTTTGTGAATTAAAAATCCGAGAATCGATCAGCGGTACTGGTCGACACCGGTTTGAAAATATTTAATTAAATTCAGGAAAATTCCAGAAAATCATAGAAAATATATAATATTGGAAAATGATTTTTAAAACTGAAATCGGTCAAATACAAGAAGTAAATCGAAAAATACGATCGAAAAATTGAATACGCAACTAAGTACGTATTCCAGGAACGGGGTATTACATAAGTGAACCAATTTAGCACTTTAATTCGCTGTTTTTCTTGACCAACATCATGATAATCAAGTTGATATGCGTATAGTATAATTTTGGTTCTTCATAAATAGAAATGGTATGATGCATTATGTGAGGTCTAGGATTTGTACTAATAGCACTCCATAAATGCCGATCGATTAACTTGAATCATACTTCATGTTCACCATAGTGCACGGGGGAAAACCCCTCCTTATAATATAGCATTGTGTTAAGTATTAGCGAGCTTATGGGGGCAATGCATATATTCATGCGGGTTGAATGTGGCGTGATTATGATGTTACTATGATATTGGGTAAACCCCAAGTACATGTCTTCTTTCTTATTGTTGCACATCATTTCGGGCATGACGTGTAAGTTAGTTTTATATTGCTTGTTATGGATATTATAACTTAAACTTGCATGATGCATTTATATAAAAGGAGGAAGGGGCCGGGCGGGAGCCGGTAGGAGGGGGGAAGACGGGGATTTGACATATACATATATATATATATAAACGGAGGAAGGGGCCAAGCGGGAGCCGGTAGGAGGGGGGAAGACGGGGAAATTTATAGGTTTTATATATACTTATTATAAAAGGAGGAAGGGGCCGAGCGGGAGCCGGTAGGAGGTGGAAGACGGGGGAATTACATTTAGATTGATTGGCATATAAAAGTGAACTGTCAAGTTTCGTTCTATATTGATTATGCTTGTGTTAAACTAGAATGTCACTTTATGTTTATAACGAGCCGAGTTGATGTGAGAGGACTAATCCACAAAAAAAAATTACACACATACTCATACAATTATCTCATTTGTATCATGATATGGCGGAATGCAACTCTTGATAGTGAAGTCATGTAGACCACATATGTATGGAGCCTAGAACAAGTAAGTTAGGTTGAAAAAGTTTGTTGTTTATGGAACTCATTGTAAAGTACCTCTTCTAAACTGTTTATCTTATGAAATTATTATATCAACACCCTATGGCATGGTTTACTCATTGAGCTGTCGAGCTCATTTTATTTTCTTTCCATCTTTTCAGGTTTGGATAAGGGTAAGAGACCTCTCTAACTGGAAGAGTTAAATTATGGAACGTATGGCATGTAGTTGTATCACTTTGACTTACTCTTGTTATATTTAATATGTATGTAAGGACTCTACTTTAGTCCTCTTTCTTTTGTGGAACATGTTGGGATGTACTCGGTGTATATTTGTCTTTATAGTATTTGAAACTAGGGACTTTTATGTGATGTAATATGTTGGATTGTGAACTCCTCGGACATGTTATGTCTTGAACTTCGAAAGATGGCCATGTGTGGGAATGCAAATTGTTGGGAAGTTAACTATTGTGATGTTTTGATGAAAAGATATATGCTTACGATGAAGGATGCAAGTTATGACATATGTATCTAGTTAAGGTTTGGGTATTGTGACATGATAAGTAGGCCGTGTGGGCCGAAATCTTTGATGGAATCAAGTAGGCCTTTGAGCCGAAATTGTTGGTTATTGTAAGTGGGAAATAAATGAAATATTAAGGATGATGCTGCCAAAATTTTTATAAGAGTAATGGAGATAATTGGTGTTTTAGGCCTAATCTTGTTTATTAGAGCTAGGGACCGTTACAGTCTACAAGGACTTCCACACAGGAAACCTTCACTGAGGATTTGGGTAATTACAACTTGGGAGTACACAACTCCTCTCTCAATAAATACAACCTCTCACCAGAGACAAGGCACAAAGCCAACACAATATCAACCTCTCACTAGAGGGATACCAACAAACTCAATCACCTATACACTTAGAGGGATACTAGCAACCCAATTGCACAACCTCCTCTACACTTAGAGGGAAAGGCACAAAGCCAAAGCAAAGGAAAGGGTTTACAACACTTGGTGGTTCCTACAAACCACAAACCAATTCTTTCTCAGAAAAAATGATCCTAATAGATAGGATAGATAGATAAGCTCAAGTGTGAGAAAATAAAGTGTTTTGAACAAAGAAAAGCACTTGAAAAAAAATCTCCAAATAGATATAGAAATTTAGATCGAAAACTAATTCCCAAAAGACTCTATTTTCTTTGAAATTTCTAACATTTTAAAACAAATAAAGAATGATCTTTTAAACCCAAAAACTCTTTTGAAAACTTACTGTTAAACACTTGTAAAGGTGAGAAAAATTGCTCTCTAAAAACTTATAAAAACAACTCAAGAAATGGGGTATATATAGCCCCAAAGAAATTTGCCCGTTGGCAGTCTGGCAAAGGGCAAAACTGCCCTTCCGGTCAACCGGGCAGTCGACCGGCAAACGGTCATAATTATGACCGTTGAGCCACCGGTCGACCGGAAACTAAAAACAGAGAGCAGAGCTCTCTGCCGGTCGACCGGGGCCATTTCCAGAGAGCAGAAGCTCTCTGGCGGTCGACCGACCCGGTCGACCGGCCTCCAACCTAGGCTGCGTGCACGTTCTGTGCACGTCGGTCGACCGGACCGATCGACGGCAGACAGCCTGATCCAACAATATAGGGATTGAAAACTTGAGTTTTTGACTTCAATTAAATCCCATAAAATCACATAAATTTCACAAAATCAGTTCTTATTAGATCTTTGAAATTCAAATATGTGTGAGTAAAATTCTACACATATTACAAACTATTTGAACCATTTTTGTGTTCTTGAAAATTTTCCTTAAACCAAAAACTGTATTTTCCAAAAACTAGGATTTTTAAATGGAAAATCGTTTTCTCCAAAACTCATGTAAATACAAAAACATGATATTGAAACAACTTTAAAGTATATTGTATATGGATAGAATCCAATATACATGAAAGATATTATATCTATGTTTTTAACATTAAATACAAAAATAAGTTTTATTTAAATACAAAACTCCAAACACATGAATAGGCTTTTCAAAATAAGTTTGTCTAAGTATATGAAGTATAGATGTATATAGATCAAATCTAATATACATTAAACCATGTAAACTTGTTTTGATTCTATCTATCCATGAAAACCTTATATATGAAAAACCGAAACCAGTTAATCGAAAAACCAAACACATGAAACTTTAAACAAGTGTGTGTATGTGAACTTGAGCATATCAACACTATCTAATCATTACAATGATCTAAATACAATCTTAGACTAAACAAACCAAGATCTTCTTGTAGAACACCGTCTCTAGGTCGACTCGATCTAAAACCGATCCAACGAGCTTGACTCCAAACGAGTGCTAGATGCGATCTTGACGCTCGAGCTCTTAAATCAACATGTGTTACCTCTAAATCTCCTTTGTTGAAGCTAATCACCTACTAACATCTTGATCAAACATCTGAAACTAAATATCACAAGATTATTAGTAAACAATAACTACATGAGTTAATCATCATCAAAATTAGAGTGAAGGGCCTCTGGGCCAACAATCTCCCCCCTTTTGATGATGACAAAACTCATGGAGTTATATATGCATGGATTAAAGTTAAGCTTCATAGAAGCTCCCCCTTAACTCATGCATAACAATAAATATAAAGATATGCAGTGAATGCTCAATATAGATATGCATAAACATGCATAAAATAACGAAATGAAATAAACATGATCTTTGATACCAATGAAATAAACATGCTCTTGATACCATTTTTAAAATAAAAATGTTCTTAAAATAATGCTGTTCTTGATACCAACAAAAGATGCTCTTGATACCAATGGTAAAAGATAACAAATTAAATAAACATGCATTAAATAAACATGCATATATAAAACTCCAAATTTCTCTCCCTTTTTTTGTCAATTCATCAATAAAGGGGTACAAACACTAAAGGGTATAAATAATATTTTTCTTCCTTTTTGCATAAATCAAAATAATAAAGGTGTATATGCTATATACATTCATGAAGAGGAAAGACGTGAAGTTAACCCCCTACATACATGCATTACATGAAAAAGAGATGACTAGACCCTAATCACATAACGCATAATATACAATGTATAAAAGGAGATGTGAAGCTCCTTCTACACACGTATAAGACATAAAGAAAAGCGGTCAAGCTCCTCAATATGAGATACACTCAACATGAATATATATTTATATATAGAGAGAGAAGATGTTAAGCTCCCCTTGCAAATAAGCAATACATATCAAAACTTTTGATACCAAATTATGATACCAATTGAAAATAAACAAAAATTTTAAGATACCAAAAGATACCAATTGAAAATATCTTGTAAACTTTTGATACCAATAGAAAATAAAATATTGTATGTTTTTGATACCAATAGAAATATATATGTATTTAGAATCTTGATACAAAATTGTAAACATCTTGTAATTTTGATACCAAATGAGAATATTTTATAATTTTGATATCAATTAAAAGTGAAAGCCAAATATTTTTATGTAAACATAACTCATTTCAATATAGATACCAATTGAAAAATAAACCAACTATTTGGTTAAACAAATCATTTTGCAATAAAGATACCAAATTGTAGAATAAAGCCAATTTAAGATTTTTGATACCAATATTGAAAATGTTAGCATATTTCAAATTAAAATATTTTTCATTAAGAGCATAGGAAACCAATTGAAAAATAATATATCAAATAATATCATTTTTCATCATAAAGAGTGGGAGTAAGATATCAATTGAAATACAATCGATTGAAAACTAAAACATAAAGCTTTCTCCCCTTTATGAAATACCAATGAAAATGATGCATAAGCTTGTATAAAATACCAATTTGAAAACTAATAGTCATTAAGGAGTAAATAAAGCTTAGCATAAATATAATTTGTGCTTTAAGATGTAAAGATATAGTAAGCAAAATCAAATTATATATATATGTATGAAAAAGTAAATACCAATAGAAATTGATACTTTAGAAGTTTTAAAGCATACATATATAGAAAACACATATGAGTATACAACCAAAAAAAATGTCAATTGGGATACCAATTGAAAATATGACGAGGATCAAGTGTATAACTCATACTACCTCCCTTATCATGCACAAGTTTAAATAGATTTTTCAATAAAGAGCATACAAGGCATGGTCGCCCATCCAACCGCCCTTCGATAGAAGGGGTTTTCAAAAATAAGTTTGAAAATAATTTTAGCATAATTGAAAACTCTTCCAAAATGAAGAATACGAACTAGTTTAAAATAATTTGAAATAACTAGTAATAGATTCTTCAAAACATAAAACCAAGTCATAATTCATGAAGCATGCATTCAACACAAAATTGACACTCAAGACGTAGAAAGCTCAACAAAGTACTCATAAACCAATGTAATGAGTAAACATAATTAAAGTGAGTGTACAAGAGTCATGTGATCAACAAAATCATGGAATGAGACATTTAAGCTCAATATGAAATTCCTTTATCAAAATCATTAAAAGTAAATCAACTTCAAGGTATATGTATGTTTAGTCTAAACTAGAAGTATACATATATATCCCTAAACACAAATGAGTCCATAATAAAAATTTACATGAAAAGCAAATGACTCAAGGGTATACATACATATCCAATAGTTTTGGCAAAATTAACATATACATGAAGGTGAAATATATCATCATGAAAAATATGTCCAAAAATAGGGAATACAAGTTGAAATGCATTAATCATCAAAACTAGGCTATACTAGTACATCTAATGAGTACAAATGAGCAATCAAGTACAAACATATAATAATCTATTTGTGGCTCAATAGTTGTACAAGTATATACACAAGTTTTAATGAAACTTACATCTAAACATGTAATCAAATCATGAAGTATAAAACAAAACATAAATCAAGATGATTATTAAGTAAATGCACATGTCTTAGATTTATGATATACACAATAGATAAAGTAAAGTGAGAACACAAAAATATAGATCTATATAAACATGAGTGTATCTCAAATACTAATCATGTATATCACAAGTCTAATTATCATGACATTTAACATAGTAATCAAAATATGCTAAAAATCAATAACATAAAAGCATGTAAAATAAATGGGAGTTAGAAAGCATGTAAAATAAATGGGAGTTAGAGATCGTTACCAAAATCAAGAGGGCACTTCTCTATACCTCTAAATCATGGTGGTCCTCCCACCAAACTCCCCTTGAAAGTGATGCATCTAAAATAGTCACTATTAAGCTCGGAACGCATCCACCTCAAGGCACCATCACTCTCACGTTAAGTGAGAGCCCACACCTACATCAAATATAATTGGAGTGATTTTTGGTACCCATCCTCTATTGGGTCCATGGGGGTTAGCATCTTTCTAACCCAAACAAATTTATTTGTAAAATTTACATTATGTACTCTATCATAACAAAATCTTGCAAGGTGGCCCTTACGTCCACACTGTGTACATGTGTACACATGAGCATACTTTGAATCACGTGTGTGAGCATGATGAGCATGTGTATGCCATGGTTTGTGTGCATGCATATTTGGAATTTATTTCTTTCGAAACATAGATTCCAACCGTGTGTGGTTTAAAGCACATTGGCTCAAAGTGGAGCCCAAACAATTAACACTCTTCTTTAAAATGAATATATCATTTTCAATAATGGAAGAAGAAGTGGAGCATGCAATAGGTAAGCTAGAAGGTTAAGCTATACTAGTATGGCAAACATGTGTAGATAATTCATTTTTCAAAGATTTATTTCCTTTAGAAATTGAATCTAGTTCCTTTGAAATAAAAATAATCTTATTTTTCAAAGAATCATTTTCTTTTAAGACAAAAATAAGTTTTGAAGATAGATCTTCATTTTTCTTCAAAATAATGTCACAATCATTTTTGTTTTTCAAAATTTCATTTTCTTTTAGGGCAAGATCAACTTTGGATTTCAATGAATCCCTTTTATTAGAAATCTCATCTCTTTTTTGCAAAATAATATCAAATTTAGAAAACAACTCTTTATTTTCTCTAGTTAATTTAAAAGTTTTCTTTTTCAAGACTTTATATTTTTCTAAGAGGTTTTCACAAATAATAGATAGCTCTTAATTTAATGTATCGGCATCCATACTATCATGATCATCAAAAGAAGAGCTAGCACTATCTAGTTGAGTATCCGAATGTACCTCAAGGGAGTCATTCCCTTGAACCATGTAGCACGCATCGTCGGACTCACCTCACTAAATTCCTTCTCCACTTGGTTTGACAATTGAAACTTTGGAGAGGTCAAGGTGTTCCACACTGCAAAGGCGAAATCACAATGAGAAAGCATACACAAATATTCTTTGTTAAGTGCGCTCCTAAGTACCTCAAGGGCTTGTGCATTGGCCTCTATATGCTTGCTATCATTAAGACAGGATTTCTTAATAGCGGCAAGGAAAACATGCAAACCTAGATTTTTAGGTACATACTCATCCTAAATTTTCACATGTCAATGTTGGAAACATCATACATAAGAGGGGTCAAGCAATCCATGAGTGTGTGTATAAACAAATATGTGTGCAAATGCAACTATAGACTAGCAACCAAGATCTCACTCCTAGGTGGTAAAACCTAATATCAGGAGCGTAAGCTCTGATACCAATTGAAAGTATACCTAGAGTTAAAAACTAATTGCAACACACTTAGTGTAACCTAAGAGTGTAGCCGAATTCCTGGTGAAGGGCTCTGGACAATCTCCTCTAAATTCCTCTAAATAAGAGTTGAGGTGCTATTTGAAGCTATCTTGGTTGAACACAAGTATGGGCACACACAAACGATACCAAGCATATAAGTATGAATGAACAATATGAATCAATGCAAGGCACAATATAAAAGAGAGGAGAGTTAGAGATAGTGGATCAAACGCAAACACCAAGATATGTTTTGAGGTTCGAGCACCCAGCTCTACGTTCCCGCCTTCACACAGAAGGATTTCCGCTATAGCGTCCACACAGGACTTCCTACATAGGGAACCTCCACTGAGAATTTGGGCAAATACAAATTGGGAGTACACAACTCCTCTTTCAACAAATACAACCTTTCACCAGAGGCAAGGCACAAAACCAACACAATATCAACCTCTCACTAGAGGGATACCAACAAACTCAATCACCTCTACACTTAGAGGGATACTAGCAACCCAATTGCGTAACCTCCTCTACACTTAGAGGGAAAGGCACAAAGCCAAAATAAAGGAAAGGGTTTACAACACTTGGTGGTTCCTACAAATCACAAACCAATTCTTTCTCACAAAATAATGATCCTAATAGATAGGATAGATAGATAAGCTCAAGTGTGAGAAAATAAAGTGTTTTGAACAAAGAAAATCACTTAGAAAAATCTCCAAATAGATATAGAAATTTAGATCAAAAACTAATTCCCAAAAGACTCTATTTTCTTTGAAATTTCCAACACTTTAAAACAAATAAAGAATGATCTTTTAAACCCAAAAACTCTTTTGAAAACTAGCTGTTAAACACTTGTAAAGGTGAAAAAAATTTCTCTCTAAAAACTTATAAAAAACAACTCAAGAAATGGGGTATATATAGCCCCAAAGAAATCTGCCCGTTGGCAGTCTGGCAAAGGGCAAAACTGCCCTTCCGGTCGACCGGGCGGTCGACCAGCCAACGGTCATAATTATGACCGTTGAGCCACTGGTCGACCGAAAACTAGAAACAAAGAGCAGAGCTCTCTGCCAGTCGACCGACCAGGTCGACCGGCCTCCAGCCTAGGCTGCGTGCATGTTCTGTACACGTCGGTCGACCGGACCGGTCAACTGACTTCTGCCTCGGTCGACCGGTCCAGTCGATCGGCAGACAGCCTGGTCCAACAATATAGGGATTGAAAACTTGGGTTTTTGACTTCAATTAAATCCCATAAAATCACATAAATTTCACAAAAATCAGTTCTTATTAGATTTTTGAAATACAAATATGTGTGAGTAAAATTCAACACATATTACAAACTATTTGAACCATTTTTGTGTTCTTGAAAATTTGCCTTAAACCAAAAACTGTATTTTTCAAAAACTAGAATTTTGAAATGGAAAATCGTTTTCTCCAAAACTCATGTAAATACAAAATATGATATTGAAACAACTTTGAAGTATATTGTATATGGATAGAATCAAATATACATGAAAGATATTATATCTATGTTTTTGACATTAAATACAAAAATAAGTTTTATTTAAATACAAAACTCCAAACACATGAATAGGCTTTTCAAAATAAGTTTTTCTAAGTATATAAAGTATGGATGTATATAAATCAAATCTAATATACATTAAACCATGTAAACTTATTTTGATTCTATCTATCCATAAAATTCATATATATGAAAAATAGAAACCGGTTAAACCGAAAAACCAAACACATGAAACTTTAAACAAGTGTGTGTATGTGAACTTGAGCATATCAACACTATCTAATCTTTACAATGATCTAAACACAATCTTAGACTAAACAAACTGAGGTCTTCCTATAGAACACAGTCTCCAGGTCGACTCGATCCAAAACCGATCCAATGAGCTTGACTCTAAATGAGTGCTAGTTGAGATCTTGACGCTCGAGCTCTTAAATCAACATGTGTTAGCTCCAAAACTCTTTTGTTGAAGCTAATCACCTACTAATATCTTGATCAAATATCTGAAACTAAATATCATAAGATTATTAGTAAATAATAACTACATGAGTTAATCATCATCAAAACTAGAGTGAAGGGCCTCTGGGCCAACAAAGCTACCTCAATTATGCCTTTTCTGTGGAATCATCGGACATGAAGAAGCTGGTTGTAGGTGGCTATCAGATATGAACCACGCCTTGAAGAACGATGAGATGTTAGAGGAAGAGAGGATGGAACTGTTGAGTTTCCAAAAGCTCTGATTGGAAGAAGCAAATTACAAGCCTCTTACCAGACAGCTGATCACCCCCACCCAAGCAATCATCCTCTGCTGCATCTTCGACGACTGCTAGCCGACTCTACAACTCTGCTGGCAGGCAGCCCGTGTCAAACCTTACCTTGACAACAGTCGCCAATAATCAAAATCCAAACCTTACCTCCACCACTTGCTTCTTGGGTCACAAATTTTCGTACCTGAGCCTAACCCAAACTTATACCCAACTACTCACATGACCCAAACTAAGGCCAACCTTTCCTTTGCCTCCACCTAAGCCTTAACCTTGACAACCCCGACCTCGTCCTCCACCCAAGTCTTAACCTCGACAACCCTTTTCTCCTCGACCCAACCTCCTTGACCCAACCCCTGCAACTTAAATCAAACACGAACCCAACCCGCTTCTCATCCACCTGCTCCCTCTATTGAACCTCCCCCACACCTTTCAACTCCCCACCCATCCTCAACAAGCACATCCCTTACGTAGCAGCCGTCATCCCCGACCACCTGCTACCCTTGCCACCCTCAACTCACCACAATCACCACCAACCTTCTTCTTCTCTGGCTCCCTTTCGAGACTACTCAAAAATGTTGTCAAGGAGTTAGTTTCAGAGCAAATTCTAGCCATAATCGAATTGTTTAGACACTGCGTCATCTCGAGCAGTGGTTTGAGAAAGGGGAGAGGTCGAGGCAAAGCCCCCTATGGTAATGGATCACCTCAAATAGAGGAGATTTATCAGGCTACAAAGTAGTGACTTCGCTTCCTGTAGATATAGAGGCTTAGTCTTGTGTCTCATGGGCCCATGTGGGCCTCCCTAGAGAAGGAAAATGCAAAGAGAAGATTGGTAATTGAAGAATTAAAAATTGAACACAGGGACCAGAGCCCCAAGGGTAAGAAATCCAGACTCACAGTCCTAAACAAAGACCTTTTTAGCTCTCTTGTTGATGACGTTGAGGCGGGATCGGCGGCACAGACCTGCCCGAATAAATGAGACTCTTAGCTTGGAATTGTTGGGGGTGCAAGAGTGACCCAGCAATCCGCAACCTGAAATCTCTCCTCCAATTCACCATACCAATTATTGCCTTTCTATTAGAAACTCACTCAAATGACACCGAATGCACCAACACCATTAGAATTCTCAACACCACCAACTATTTTGTTTCCATCGTCGGGCCTATCGGGAGGCTTGTGGCTCCTATGGGATAACATCCACCACATATAAATCATTTCCTTATCACCCAACCATATTTTGGCAGAAGTTCAAATAGCATTGGGACTACCAGTATGGAACCTTGTCTGCGTCTATGGAGAACCCATTTCACAAAAGAGTCAGAAGTTTTGAGAACGTCTTACCAGTATAATCTCTAACCTATCTCTCCCTTTACTTTGTTTTGGTGATTTTAATTCTTTTCCCTTTTAAATGAAAAACTAAGCGAAGAACCTATTACATGGAATAAAATTGCTTATTCTAATAATTTCTTAAGTACATTTCGTCTAGTTGATCTGGGTCTACATGATGCATTCTATACTTAGTCAAACAAATAATCATCAACCACTCACATCCAAGAGAGGCTTGACAAGCCCTACGGTACCCTTGAGTAAGTGTTGGAGTTCAGGAAGACATATGTCCATCACTGCCGGTGATGGGGAGCGACCATTACCCCATTCTAGTGAAGCTTCAACAACCCAGAGAAGACAGCGCATGATTTTCAGATTCGAAGCAATATGGACTAGGAAACCGGAATATAAGGATTTCCTCATAAGGGCATGGTCCAAGTACACGATGAAATCACCTAGAGGGGGGTGAATAGCTGACTAACTAATCTAATGATGAATTAATGTGGAATTAAAACTATTTATGCAAACTAAAAAATGAAAGTGCTCTGATGCCAATTGAAAGCACACCTAGAGGGGGGGTGAATAGGTGTAAGTGCTAATCTAGAAACTAAATGCGCTAAATGCAGAAGCTAATACAAATTTTGCAACACACTTAATACAACACACAAGTGTAGCCGAATTCCCCGTGAAGGGCTCTGGACTAACTCCTCTTGATTCCCCTAAATATGGGTTGAGGTGCTATATGAAGCTCTTGTGGTTAAGTATAAGTGAGGCACACACACAAGCAAGCCAAGCATATAAGGATGAACAATATATAAGATGCAAGGCAACACAAGCAATATGAATGATATGGCAATATGAATAATGCAATGCACAAATAAAAGAGAGAGAGAGTTGAGAGACAATGGATCAAACGCAAAGGCAAAGATATGTTTCGAGGTTCGAGCCCCTAGCTCTACATCCCCGCCTATACCACTGTGTAGGATTTCCAATTCACTATCTCCCACCGAGGGAACCTCCACCGAGGAGGATTTGTTACAACACTAGGAGTACCGAACTCCTCTCTCAAACACCGCCTCACAACCGAGGGGTAGGCCCGTAGCCAAACAACAACCAATCCACCTCACACTTGAGGGATACAAACCAACAACCAACTCCACCTCACCAAGAGGGAGTAAACACTAATCTCCACCTCTACCAAAGAGGGAGCAAACCAAACACCCGATCAACCTCTACCAAAGAGGGATACAACAAAAGCAAGGTGTACAACTTGGAGGCTCAATCAACCTCAAACAATCTCTTTTTCCACTAAACAAAGATCCTAATAGAATAGGATAGAAGATAAGCTCAAGTGTGAAAAACTAGGTGTTTGGAAAATAAAACTCAAAGAAAAATACTTGAGAAAACTCTTGTAAAAGATAGAAAATGAAAGCCAAGACAAATCTCCCAAAATTCTCTTTTCTTTGATTTTTTCAAAAACCTAAAACAAATAAGATTAGAAGTTTAAAGCCCAAAAACACTTTTGAAAACTTGTTTTAAACTCTGGGGAAACTGTAATTTTTCTCTTGTAAAAACCTTGACCAAAATCCCAAAGAATTGGGGTTTATATAGGCCAAAACAGAAACTAGCCGTTAGGCTAATCTGGCAGCCTGACAGGCTACCGGTCGGCCGGCCCCGCCGACCGCCAACGGTCAGAAATGTGACCGTTGGGGCAACCCGGTCGACCGCCTGGCCGACCGAAATAAACAGAGAGCAGAGCTCTCTGGTCTGGTCGGCCGCCCGGCCGACCGTCCCTGTGGCTGCCAAACGTGCACAAGCTTGTGCACGTCGGTCGACCGCAAGGGTCGACCGGCCTTAGGTGCGGTCGACCCGTGCGGTCGGCCGACCTGGCCTGTCAGCCACTGTCCTGAGTAGAAAAACATAAGTTAAAAAATTCTTTTATCTCTTGTAAAAATACCCAAAAATAGTTTTATCATTTTGCATTGATATATAAACATGTGATAAAAATTTCAACTCAATTATCAAGCAATTTGAACTATTTTTGTGTCTTATCATTTTTACCAAAAACCAAAACATGTATTTTTATCAAACTTGGATTTTTCAATACATGAATAAGATAGTCAAAATAAGTTTGTATAGGAAGTTTAAGCATGCATGTATAACTAGAATACATCTATTATACATATAAACCATTTAAACTTGTTTTGATCAATCTATTCATGAAAACAAATATCGGTTAAACTAAAAACCGAAAAACCAATATCCAAACATAAAACTTGTGTGTTTGTGCACTTGAGCATATCAACTATACTAAGCTTTACAAATGGATCTAAACACACTATCTAAACTATGGATACCTAAGTCTTCTTGACGATCTCCATCTTCAAGTCGACTTGATCCCAAACGTGATCCACCGAGTGCAAAGGTATGATCTTGATGCTCGGGCACGGGAATCACCAAGTGAAGGCTTCCAAACTCCTCTTTTTGAAGCAATCACCAACTAATATCTTGATCAATGATCTGAGACTAAAACACAAGAATATTAGTAAACATAACTACATGAGTTAATCATCATCAAAACTAGGGTGGAAGGCCTTTGGGCCAACAATCTCCCCCTTTTTGATGATGACAAAACTCATGGAGTTATATATGCATGGATCAAAGTTAAGCTTCAAAGAAGCTCCCCCTTAACTCATGCATAACAAATAAACAATAGATATGCAATGAAAGCTCTTAAACATGAATGCATAGAAATGCATAAACAATAAAAGGCTCTAGAGACCAATGAAATGTTTAAAAACAAAACATGCTCTAGATACCAATTAAAATTAAACTAAATTAAACTTAATATATGCAAAACACAAACATGCATATATAAAACTTCTCAAATAATTCTCCCCCTTTTTGTCAAGCATCAATAAAGGGGTAAAAACCAAAACAAAACGAAATCTTCTCCCCCTTTTTAATACAAAGAATCAATCATCAATAAAGGGTTAAATGCAAAAAGAAAAACAATAAATTTTTCTCCCCCCTTTTGTCTAAAACAAAAACAAAGCCAATTAGGGTGACAATCAATTAAGGTACCAATTGAAAATATGTCAAAGAATAGCATCTTGATACCAATTGAAAGGAAACAAACAAAAAAAATATTGATACCAATTTTAAGCAAAACACATGAAAATCTTGATACCAATTGAAATTAAACATAATAAATTTTGAATGTCTAAACAAAAATTTTGATACCAATTGTAAATATTTTTCATTTTGAACATATGATACCAAATTTGAATTTTCAATCATAAAGTATGGGAGTGGAAAAACAAATACCAATTGAAATGACAAAATCAAATTTTCTCCCCCTTTATGAAATACCAACTAAAACAATGCGTAGGCTTGATACCAATTTAAAAGTAATCAATTGAAACAAAATTGAACCTCAAGCTTAGCATAAACACAAACATATATATATATATATATATATATATATATATATATATATATATATATATATATATATATATTAATATATATATATATATATATATATATGTATGTATATATGTATGGAAAATAGATACCAATTGAAATTGATATTCTTGGAATTGAAAGCATACATACATACAAACATATATGAGTATACAAGAAAGGTCAAAATTGATACCAATTGAAAGAGTCCAATGATACCAATTAAAACAACAATAATGATCAAGTGTATACATCATATTATCTACCACCCAATTATGGTTCAAGTTTTAAATGATTTTCATTTTAAAGCATACATGAACATGATCTCCCATCCAACCTCTCATAGATGGTAGGGGTTTTCAAAAAAAATAGATTTGAAAAATAAAGTGTGTTTGAAAACTCTACCAAAATGAAGAATACGAACTAGTTAAATGGAAAAACTTGTTAAACTAGTACGAAATCCTTCAAGTAAGGAATAAAACAAAATTATTTTTCATGAAACATGAAATCCACATGATAATCAACACTCTAAGTCAATTAAGCATAAATATGACTCATGAAAATAAAACATGAGTAAACAATAAATGTGAGTGTACAAATAAGATGTGAAGATCATAATCATGAAAGATGGACAATAAGCTCAATATTCCTTGAAGCATGAAAACATGAAAATCATCAAAACTTATTTAATCTTCAAGGTATATGTATGTCCTATACAAACTAAAGTATACATACATATCCAAACACAACGAGTCCACAAGGATATATGCATGAAGGCACGTGGCTCAAAAGGATGTATATGTATAACAATAATTTGGATAAAATAGACATATACATGAAGTTAAACAAAAACACATGGAAACATGAGAAAACAAATTTCATTTCAAGGTATATGTATGAATTGTCAACACAATAAGTATACATACATATCCCTAAACACAATTGAGTCCATATATATAGATTTGCTTGACAGGCAAATGACTCAAAGGGTATACATGTATAACTTAAGGTTTGGCAAAATGCACATATACATGAAATGTAAAACACATGATCTAAAAAACAAATCCAAAATGAGAATACAAGTTTAGAATGCATGAATCATCAAAGTTAGACTATACTAGCACATCTAATGGGTTCAAATAAGCAATCAAGCCTAAACATATATAGATTTATTTGTGGCCCACTATATGCACAAGTATAAATCCTAGTCTTAATGAAAACTAACATCTAAACATGTAATCAACACATGAAGCATAAAACCGAGATATAAATCAGTCATGGTAAGCATAAACATGATCATTATGTAAATCCACATGTTATTAGATTTATGATGTACATGATAGCTAATCAAATACGAGAACACAAAATAATAATCCATATTAAACATGGGTGTCTCAAATACTATACATATATGTCAAGAATCTAATTATCATGGCAGTTGCATACTAATCACTAAATAATGAAACATGCTATAAACAATGAATATTAAAAGCATGAAAACAATAAATAAGAGTTAGGAATCGTTACCAAAACCTAGAAGGCAACTCTCCTTGTCTCCAAAACATGGTGGTCCTCTCCACCAAACATCCCTTGAAAGTGATGCATCCAAATGATCTCCTTTAAGTACGGAACGCGTCCACTCCAAGGTACCGCTACTGTCACGTCATGTGAGAGCCCACACCTACATCATAAACAATAGGGGTGGTCTTTGGTACCCATCTCTTATTGGGTCCATGGGGGTTAGTACCTTCTCTAACCCAAACAAACTTCTTTGCTAAATTTGAAGTATGTAATCTATCAAAGCAAAATTTAGTAAGGTGGCCCTTACGTCCACAATGTGTACAAGTGTACACATGAGCATACATGGTGTGATGGTGTCCGTGAGGAGCATGTGTATGCCGTGATGGGTGTGCATGCATAATAGATGGAACTTGTTTCTTTCGAAACAAAGATTCCAAACGTGTATGTCCAACAACACATTGGCTCAAAGTGAAGCCCAAACAATCAACACTCTTCTTTAAAACATTTATATCATTTTTAATTAAAGAAGAAGTGTGGCATGCAATAGGTGAAGTGTGTGATACTACCCTAGCATGGCAAACATGTGCATCAATCTTATTTTGCAAAACAATATTTTTCTTTAAACACATATCTAAATCTTTTGAAATGGAAATAATTTTTGTTTTCAAAACAACATTCTCCTTTAAAACAAAATCAATTTTTGAAGACAAGTTTTCATTTTTCTTCAAAATATTTTCACAAACATTTTTATTTTTCAACAAATCATTTTCTTTTAGTGCAAGGTCTAGTTGAGATCTCAATGAATCCCTTTCATTATAGACCTCAACCTTCTCTTGCAAAACACAATTAAGTTTAGAAGACAATTTTTCATTTTCTTTAGTTAAAGCAAAAGTCTTCTTTTTCAACAAATTATATTTTTCAATTAATTTTTCACAAACTATAGATAGTTCTTCATTCAAAGCATGGGGATCAACATAATCATCACATGAAGAACTAGCATCAAAACTATCTAGTTGAGATTCCGAATGTACCTCAAGGGAGTCATTCCCTTGGATCATAAAGCATTGTTGTGGCTCGGATTCTCCACTAGACTCCTCCGGTTGAATTGGCATTTGAAGCTCGGAGGTGGTGGTTGTTGTCAACTTGTTCCACACTGCAAAAGCGGAATCAAGGTTAGAAACACTCATAAGATATTCTTTTGAAAGCGTGCTTCTAATGGCCTCAAGGGCTTGTGCATTGGCCCCTATATGCTTGCTATCACTAAGGAAGGATTCCTTGGTAATGGCAAGGTGAACCTTGTAACCTAGGGCTTGTAGGTACATGGACATCCTATACTTCCAAACAACAATGTTGGAAGGGTCAAAACTAGGTGGGGTCATGAAGTCCATGGTAAACTATATGAGTGTGCAAACAAGCAAATGCAACAATAGATTAGCAAACAAATGGATCTCACTCATAGGATGTTAAGCCTAAGTATCAGGAGCGTTGGCTTTGATACCAATTGAAAGTGCTCTGATGCCAATTGAAAGCACACCTAGAGGGGGGTGAATAGGTGTAAGTGCTAATCTAGAAACTAAATGCGCTAAATGCAGAAGCTAATGCAAATTTTGCAACACACTTAATACAACACACAAGTGTAGCCGAATTCCCCGTGAAGGGCTCTGAACTAACTCCTCTTGATTCCCCTAGATATGGGTTGAGGTGTTATATGAAGCTCTTATGGTTAAGTATAAGTGAGGCACACACACAAGCAAGCCAAGCATATAAGGATGAACAATATATAAGATGCAAGGCAACACAAGCAATATGAATGATATGGCAATATGAATAATGCAATGCACAAATAAAAGAGAGAGAGTTGAGAGACAATGGATCAAACGCAAAGGCAAAGATATGTTTCGAGGTTCGAGCCCCTAACTCTACATCCCCGCCTACACCACCGTGTAGGATTTCCAATCCACTATCTTCCACCGAGGGAACCTCCACCGAGGAGGATTTGTTACAACACTAGAAGTACCGAACTCCTCTCTCAAACACCGCCTCACAACCGAGGGGTAGGCCCGTAGCCAAAAAACAACCAATCCACCTCACACTTGAGGGATACAAACTAACAACCAACTCCACCTCACCAGAGGGGGTAAACACCAATCTCCACCTCTACCAAAGAGGGAGCAAACCAAACACCCGATCAACCTCTACCAAAGAGGGATACAACAAAAGCAAGGGTGTACAACTTGGAGGCTCAATCAACCTCAAACAATCTCTTTTTCCACTAAACAAAGATCTTAATAGAATAGGATAGAAGATAAGCTCAAGTGTGGAAAACTAGGTGTTTGGAAAACAAAACTCAAAGAAAAATACTTGGGAAAACTCTTGTAAAAGATAGAAAATGAAAGCCAAGACAAATCTCCCATCTTTTCTTTGATTTTTCCAAAAACCTAAAACAAATAAGATTGGAAGTTTAAAGCCCAAAAACACTTTTGAAAACTTGTTTTAAACTCTGGGGAAACTGTAATTTTTCTCTTGTAAAAACCTTGACCAAAATCCCAAAGAATTGGGGTTTATATAGGCCAAAACAGAAATTAGCCGTTAGGCTGATCTGGCAGCCTGACAGGCTACCGGTCGGCCGGCCCCGCCGACCGCTAACGGTCAGAAATGTGACCGTTGGGGCAACCCGGCCGACCGCCCGGCCGACCGAAATAAACAGAGAGCAGAGCTCTCTGGTCCGGTCGGCCGCCCGGCCGACCGTCCCTGTGGCTGCCAAACGTGCACAAGCTTGTGCACGTCGGTCGACCGCAAGGGTCGACCGGCCTTAGGTGCGGTCGACCCGTGCGGTCGGCCGACCTGGCCTGTCAGCCACTGTCCTGGGTAGAAAAACATAAGTTAAAAAATTCTTTTATCTCTTATAAAAATACCCAAAAATAGTTTTATCATTTTGCATTGATATATAAACATGTGATAAAAATTTCAACTCAATTATCAAGCAATTTGAACTATTTTTGTGTCTTATCATTTTTACCAAAAATCAAAACATGTATTTTTTATCAAACTTGAATTTTTCAATACATGAATAAGATAGTCAAAATAAGTTTGTATAGGAAGTTTAAGCATGCATGTATAAGTAGAATACATCTATTATACATATAAACCATTTAAACTTGTTTTGATCAATCTATTCATGAAAACAAATATCGGTTAAACTAAAAACCGAAAAACCAATATCCAAACATAAAACTTGTGTGTTTGTGCACTTGAGCATATCAACTATACTAAGTTTTACAAATGGATCTAAACACACTATCTAAACTATGGATACCTAAGTCTTCTTGACGATCTCCATCTTCAAGTCGACTTGATCCCAAACGTGATCCACCGAGTGCAAAGGTATGATCTTGATGCTCGGGCACGGGAATCACCAAGTGAAGGCTTCCAAACTCTTCTTTTTGAAGCAATCACCAACTAATATCTTGATCAATGATTTGAGACTAAAAACACAAGAATATTAGTAAACATAACTACATGAGTTAATCATCATCAAAACTAGGGTGGAAGGCCTTTGGGCCAACAAAAAACTATTAAGCTAAACATACCAAGTATAACACAAGAGTGTAGCCGAATTTTTGGTGAAGGGCTCTGGGCTATCTCCTTAAGATTTTTCTAGATAAGAGTTGAGGTACCGCTATGCTCTCTTGATTGAATACAAGTGTGAGCAAACAATCCCCAAGCATATATAAATTTAAGCACAAGTATATCAAGTAAGTAATAAATATGAACAATAAGAACATGTAAGATACAAGCACAAGTGAGGGATAGAGAGAGCAATTGCAAACACGGGAGATTTGTTTCAAGGTTCGAGCACCCTTGCTCTACGTCCCCTCCTTCAACACTATGAAGGATTTCCACTATAAACGATCCCACCGGATCACTCGGTACCGCAACACCTACAACGAGTTCACACTAAAACTCCTTGGACTCACTAGTCCCTCTCTTATTCCCGCAAGAACTACACACGCAAGCACACTAGTTTGCCGAGACCGCACCTCTACACCGAGCTCCCACTAGAACTCGAAACAATACGAACCCGCAAGTTCGCCTCCTCAAATATAAGAATGAACACTTGGTGATCTAAACACTTTGATCACCTAAAAATGCTCTCACAAGAACTCTCCTATAGGATAGATATAGCAATGTATAGCTCAAGTGTGTGTGAAAAAATTAGGATTGATTTGGTGGTGAAAAACTCAAGAAATCTCCTTTACAAAACACTCTTGAAAAACTCTCATTTTGATTAGGAAGTATTTGGCTCTAAAACAAGTAGAGATAAACACTTAGAAAGATAAGAAAAATTAGGTTGAAAACCCACTTAAAATCTTGTTGAAAACAGTCCAAGGGAACCCCAATTTATAGGCTCCCAAAATATGGTCGTTGGAGGCCAACTCAGCAGGATTCCCTGCTGTCGGTTGACCGCCCCGTCGACCGCCCCGTCGACTGGCCAACGGTTAGATTTCTGACCGTTGTGCCAGCGGTCGACAGGCCGGTCGACCGAGCCTGGATACAGAGAGCAGGAGCTCTCTGCTGGTCGACCGCCCGGTCGACCGGAGCCAGTTCCAGAGAGCAGAACTCTCTGGCGGTCGACCAGCCCTCTAGCCAAACAAGGCTGTGCATATTTGTGCACATCAGTCGACCACCCGGTCAACCGACCTCTGGCTCGGTCGACCGTACGGTCGACCGGCAGAAGACCAGAACACAGGTTTTAGGGATTTAAAACTTGTTTTTTTCCTTCAATAAAATCCTATAAATTCTTATAAATTCTACAAAAATAAGTTCATTGATATACTTTGAAATACAAACATGTTTGATTAAAAATCAAAATATATTACAAATATTTTGAACTATTTTTATAATATAGAAGTTTTGCCTTAAATAAAAACCTGTATTTTTCAAAAATGATTTTTTCAAAACTTTTCTAAATACAAAAATAAGATATTCTAAACACTTTTGAAGCTTAGTATGTATGTATATGATCCATTACACATATATGATGAAATATCTAAGTTTTTGACTATAAGCTCTAAAATAAGTTTTGATAAAATACATGTATATTTTTAAGCTTAAAAACCAAACTGGTATTTTCCAACATGTATATTTTGAAGCTTAAAAACCAAATGGGTATTTTCCAAAACGAAAACTCTTTTATGAAAACACATATAAATCTTGTGTATGAGTGTATATGAACTTGAGCAATCCACCAATTAATCTATCCTTTACATTTTATCTAAAAACAAAATCTTCACTTACAAACATGACACATGTCTTTTTGGAAATCTTCTCTCGAATGTTTTCTTCTCCTTCTTTACTTGGTCTAAACCTTGATCCAATGAGTTGGCTTCCTCTTGAGTACTTGATGCAATCTTAATGCGCAAGCTCTTGAATTAACACGTGCTAACTCCAAAACTTTGACTTGAAATCCTTTGTTGAAGCTAAACACCAATTAAGATCTTGATCAAATATCTGATACTAATTAAATACAAGATCATTAGTACTATAATTACATGAGTTAATCATCATCAAAACTAGAGTGATGGGCCTTTGGGCCAACACACGAGAGCTGGCTTACTGAATAAGGTTGATGTGTTTAAGTTGGAAACGAAGAAATGACACCTGGAGCATTTTGGGAAGCTGGTAAGCAAAACTAAAGAAGCCAGAGAAGAGCACACTTTTACTCAATAGGGGCCGCCCGATCCAACTCTTATACAGAAAGAGTGGGTGAGAAGATTGATGACTTTATATATTGTTATTGTGTGCCATAAAAGCACGAGATGTGATTCTAGTGCAACTATATGAGCCTCACGCCATGATACATGAATCACTTTTATAATTAATTATTGTGTGCTATGAGAGCACAATATATGAATGGTGCAAAACTAATTATTGTGTATCATAAGAGCACGATATGTGATTGGTGCATCACTAGTTACGAAATTGTTAAGATACGAAATTATATCTGGTAATTGAGATACCTATGTACTAAGAAAGATAAAAAAAAGATTGGATAAGAGATCAAGAATTTTAATTGATAAGGAAATGAAATTCCTATACAGTTAAAAATTGAAGTTTGAAAATGCAAATCATGTAAGCATATATTCATGTAGTTAAACTGGAGTTTACATTACTCATTGAGCTGTCAAACTCACTCCGATGTTATTAATCATTTTTCAAGTCATGGCAAACGTAAGGACTCAAAGCAACAAAGTGGATCAGATATTATTTCGTTGAACATTTGTATTTTAATTTTGTTCAAGTATATCTTTGTATAAATATGAAAATACTCATGATTTAGTATATTCATATGAAATTTTAGTTTCACCTTGATTTGGATTAGAGTTAATTATGTAAAATGGTGATACCGAGAGGAGTACTCTCGAGTTAAATGAATAATGTTATTGAGATTGGATACGATTGAGACTGAAGTTTTAAAGTTGATAAGTAGGTTGATGTTGGCCGAAATTTGATATACTGCATCAGGGCAGACTTTCAGTTATAGAGGAGATGCTGTCAATTTTCTATGAATTATGAAAATAATATAGAAGATTATGAATTTGAATATGATAATTCGGTGATTAAAAACTAAGATCGTTACACAACGACCTGTGAGGTCAAAGCCATCACGCTTGGCCTTTGACTGGCAGCAGAGTTGGATAGTAAGCGATGCGTTGTTGCCAGCGATGCCCAGGTACTGGTTAAATGCATCAACAATGCAGTCATAGGTCCTCAGTGGCGCGTTGCACATATTGTCAACGAATGTCGGCGAACACTTCAAACAACAGCAGAACAGAGATTGAAATTCAATCAAAGACAACACAATGAAGCAGCACACAGAGTGGAGAGTGTCTTAATCTCTCTCTATTTGGTAATTGGATGAATGAGTTTATACCTTGTCACTTAACCAGTGAGCTAGACATCTCTGAAAGAAATTATTACTATAATTAATCAAGGCTACAACCTGTATTTCAAAAAAAAAAAAAATTGATTCTCATGACACTGTTTTACCTTTTTTTTGGTACAACTTAAACTTTCCTGGAAATGTAATTTTCTCTTGAATTTTGTTTATGGGGGAAAAGATTCAATTCAATGAGAGCATATCAGGAAACAAATTAGTTTTAGATCTGCACTGAAATAAAACCGAGCTGTTCGAGGGACTGTGCATTGCGAGTGCACGCTTGCAGGGCCAGCGATCATTGAATCCTGCAGCGTAAACCGCCATCAACCTGCTGTACCGAGATACTCTCTCAGAGGGGCGCGATCTACTCTTAAGGACAGTGCTCCGCACGCCTCGATCAAAATAGAGAAGTTCCTTCCTTCTTCAAAGTTTAATTTAAATAGCTTAGCAGTATTTCGTTAATTATTTATCCAACATCTAATTACAAGCCTAGTTTTTTAAGCCAGATTGATTCTTAGTTTCTGTCTAAAACCCATTTTGTTTTTTGGTGAAGGCCGGAGTAACTCCCAGTACTTTTTCCCTTGTGCAAGCAGTGTGGTTATTAAATTTCATAATTTTTAATTAGGGTCCTATGATTTTATAAAGTCCCTAGATCTGTCAGAGGTGGTGCATGACAGGCATATTTTAACCCATGTGGTTACTGGAACCTAATCATGAGGATGGCTCCATGGCACGTTTGGTGGTAGGTAGCTGTTTTGCAGAAGTTTGAGAGTCATATGAAGCCATAAAACTTATTCCAGTACTAGTTCTACTCTTTCAGAAGAAAAAAAATATTCTGGACCTGATTTATTTCCTACGTTTATGAGAAGCTATCTAATTTTTTAATGTACCAGTTAAAGAGACGTGCATCAAGTGTGCATTCTGCAGGGAGGTTAAATACTTGTTATAGGAAATTTTGCTACAGTCACCTGTTTCGCTTTACAGTTAGGGAAAAAAAAATTCAGCTTCATAATTTTGTTCGCTATAGTCTCATCCTCGTCAGCATAAATTGGTTCCTTCTAATCATCACTTTTTTATATATTTTTATTTTCTCTTTTATCCTTCTCATCATTCTCGACGTTGCTCTTCTTTCAACTTTGACCCCTATGTAGAGTTATTCGTCGGTCGACATGCGTAGTTAGGTTGCTGTGGTGGTTGGTAAAGGAGCGGAGAGCCCCCCTCCTAGGATCGGTAGCGGAGCCCCTGGGATTTTGTTTTTAGATTGACCTTTTACAGATTTTATTTTTTTCATGCTTGCGATGAGTTTTGTTTGTATTTAGATCTATAAAGCACGCTAGTACAGAAACATATTTAATGACGGTTAAAAACCGACTTTAAACATGTCCAAAAAAATAAACTTATATAAGAGAGTCATAATAATTCCAAGTATATGATGGCGGTTTTAAACCGCCGTCATATAATAGAATAGACGCCAATTTCTTATTAAAACTGGCGTCAAAATTCAATTTTAACGCACATCCTTACTTTAAAAAAGGAAGTGATTGAAGCGAATAAAATTATGCGAGTGAGTTTTTTCTTAATTACTGATACGACTTCGGTGGCTGAAACGGAATCCCTCTAAAAGTATATTTTTATAGAAATTTTGTATACATTTTTTCTAAATTTAAAAATATTTATAACAAAATAATAATTATTTTTAATCATTTTTAAATTTTCTTTGAATGAATAGTTTTTGTATGTTTTATCTAGTTTGTGCATATGGGCTTTAGTCAGGACTTTTGTTTTGTGAATTAGGTTTTTTTTTTTTTTTTTTTTTTTTTTTTTTTTTTTTTGATGAATGTAATATTTTTAAACTGCTATGCTTTTTGGCGCATATGCTAATTTTTTGCGGTTAATGAAATAAGGCTGCATTCTGTTTAGGCCTGGCAATGGGCCGGGTTCGGGGCGGTACAGGTGGTACCAGACCCGGACCCGTTTACCCAAGAGGGTACCATACCCGTCCCGTTTACCCGCGGGTCCAGAAGGTGAGTTTTCATACCCAGACCCGCTATACCCGCGGGTCCATACCCGTTTACCCAGACCCATAAGGAAAAAAAACATAAACAAATACAGTAACAAAAACACATGAAGAGAGAAGAGAGGGGGGGAAAATTTTTGTAAAGAGAAAGAAAGCATGTTTTAATATCAATAAAGAATGAAATGCAACCAGGTGCAAGAGGTGGAGGGAAAATTTTCGATGAAAGATTCTAATAAAGAAAAAAATTAAAGCAAGGCCCCCAAATTTATTTGGAAAAATACAACAATAAAATCACCCACTAATCAACCAACAGTCTTCAACACTTAAAGCACAAAGGGATCTTTTATTGATAGAGCCTTGAGAGGGTTTTAATTCTATTAGTATTATTTATATTTATGTTTTGAAATGGATAAATGGGTAATCGGGTCTGGTGCAAGTAAAATCAGACTCATCCCATTTAATACTCAGGTATATGGGTATACAGGTAAACGGGTATGGGTCCAGAGCAGCCCTTTTCATACCCGCTTAATCGGGTCGGGTCCGGGTCTGGACCCGACCCACTGACAGGCCTAATTCTGTTGAGCCCCACCTTTCCTCCCAAAAAAATCATTTTAAATTTTTTAATAATATTAAGCTTAAGCTAGTAGATATACATCCGAAATTTTATTTGTGTACAATGTTATCTGATATGAAACTATTTAAATTACATGTGACTCAACAAAAATATCATAATTCAAGTAAATATATAAAAAAATCATCTGAGATCAAAATACTCTGACCCAACCCGAGCCCAAACGTACAAATCGGGTTCGGAATCTTACCAAACATGATGTAGACTGGCTTCGCCCTTTTGTGTCCAAACAGCAAACCCCCCGCCAATTTTTTTTTTTAATTTTTTAAATATAAATCGTAGCCCTAATGCAAGCGAGATTTGAACCTCAATATCGCTGTCAAATAAGTTTTGTCATTATATTATGATGACACTTGCCCGCCAGATTTGTTTGTTGTCTCTCCAAAGTTGGTTGGTATAATAGCTACGTATATATAAGCCAGCCATATACATTGAAACGCTTGACCCGAAAAAATAAATAAGTACTTAAAATCTATATAGAGATGTTTAAACTTAAACCCACACGTGTTATTCAAAAAATGTGTGTGATCCAATGGGGAGTGAAAGAAGGAAAGTAAAGAAAATTTGAGAGTTGATTTATCCACCGACTTCCCACGTGAGAACTACATTGTATTACGTGGCGGGGCCCTATTTGTTGGAGTTTCCATTAAAGGTGGGGCCATGCATTAGTGACACTATTATGATAGAGGGCCCACCATGCGCCCGAGAGGGGAATGGTGACAGTGATAATAATTTTTTTTTTCAATTAGAGAAGTTTTAGCACATGCATCTTTAGGGTTTTGAGCAATTACATGGTTTGTTTGTACTCTTGCGTTTTTAGCCAACCCAATATACAATTTGGATGTACATTTAATTGATGATTTACTTTGTTGGAATTGGCTGGGGGTTTTCTTCTTGAATTCTATTTGCAACAAGCTGTAATTTTTTTTTTTTTTTTTTTTGATAACTAAACTATGTTGTATCCATATGAGTGAGAAACACAACAACAACTAAGCCATATGTCCCAAGTATTTGGGGTAGGCTGCATGAACCAAAAGAGAATTACGCTGGATCGGTCACATGGATCAGCTTTGTCCACTCATTCCTCTCGAGCAATATGTCTTCACTAAGACCTTTACCCTCTATATCTTGTCGTATTACCTCCATCCATGTTTTCTTCTGTCTCCCCTGCGCTCACATTCAAAAATTCTCATTCAAAAAATTCCCTTCTTGTCTTTTATGGTATCAGAGCCTTCTTGGCTCACGTCTATAAAATGTCTTCCTCTCTGAACACCTCTTTGCTATCTTCCGCTTTCAATTCTTCAATGACAAACTCCCCAAATACCTTCAACCATCATGTTCCTGTTCGTCATGATGGCTACAATTATTTATTGCGGCGCTCTCAACTCCTTCCATTCCTCCGTCGACATGGTCTCATGAGTTTTTGTGGACCGGTCGCTTTCTTTTCCACCTCAATTCATTTCCTCTGCTTCTCCTAGGACTGTTTGGTTAGGGGTGGAAGTGAGAAAGTAGTAATAGTTTTCTTTGAAACTTGAGAATTGGTTAGTGAGTTTTCTGATACTTAGATGTTGCTAGAAAGTGTGGTTTGAAAAATGTTATGTCTTTTTTGGTTTTTGAACGGTAATGTAAAAGTGAAAGTGAAAAAGTTGACGACAAAGTTAGCCGAAAAATAATTTTAAAATAAAAATTAATGAAGAAAAATAAAATTAGATTGTAATTAGAATGCAAGTTAAATTTACATGATGATAAAAATTAACTATTTTTTACAACTTATTACAAATGAGATTCACATGATCACAAAATTAACTGTAACACCCTGGAAGTGAGGAAGTGATTGCGTAAAAGAGAAAAGAGAAAAGGAAAAGGCGTTCTCTCTTTTTTTTTTTTTTTCTAGTGTTTAGATAGACAGGGAAGTGAACAATTATACTTCCTCATTTTCTTACTTCCGCCCACTTCCTTGCAACCAAACACGCCGCTGATTCCTCTAACTGAAAATCCCAAGTGTAATGTTTGGCAACGCTAAGACCAACTTCTTCTCGGTTGGATATTATCCTCTCTTACTGAATCCATTCTTAACCAATCAAGTCAAAGTCAGAAATGACAGATTTTTTTCCCATGAAAAGTTTTGGTTATTCTCAGTTTCATTCCTCTAATCATTGTCAATATTTGAATAATGTTCTTCGTGTTCCTGCAATAACCTAAAACTTGCTTAGTGTTGCCAATTCACTTCTAATAGTAATGATCTCTTTGAATTTCATCCGTCATATTGTCTTGTAAAGGATCGATCCTCATGAACTCAAGGGAACGCTTGACTGTGGTCTCTATCATCTCGAGCTTAGTCCACATCTCAATAAAGTCGAAGCAAGTCCTCAAGCCTTTCTTGGTGAAAGAGCATGGTTTGATCTCTGGCGTCAACACTTCGATCATAGCATGGTTTGATCTCTGGCGTCAACACTTCGATCATCCATCTTCTCGCGCAGTTCTCCAACTTCTTTCTGCAAATAACTTACCTGTTCATGGAAACAAACATATGTCATTTTGTTCTGCATGTCCTGTTGGCAAATCTCATATGTTGCCATTTGTTCATTCTCATTCTATGTTATCAAGTCTATTTGATTTAATTTATCTTGATGTTTGGGGGCTGGCTCCTGTAACATACATTTAATGGTTATCAATTTTATGTTTTCTTTGATGATTTCAGCAAGTATACTTGATTCTTTCTCATGTCTCATAAATCTGAGGTCCTTAGAAACATTTTTTGAGAGAAAAATAAAAGCTATTCAAACCGATTTGGGAGGAGAATATTGTCCAGGTGTATTCTTCATCATCTTTCTTGTCTGTATACCCCGGAACAAAATAGGGGCGAGAGAAAACATAGACATATTGTTGAAACAGGACTCACTTTAATGGCAAAATCTTCTGTTCCACTGACCTATTGGGATGATGTCTTTAGCGTGTGTGGTTGTCTTTTTCATCAATAGGATGTCCGCTCCCTTGCTCAAAAATATTTCACCATGGCAAAAACTTTTTCAACGACCAGCAGACTACTCAATTTTAAAAGTTTATGGATATATTGTTGGATTTTTTGAATTAACATAAAAGAAAAAGCTTTCATTTCAGATTTTGTTTTACCAAGTCAACTTTGACCAAGTCTCAGAATTTAAATCAGTTGAGAAAATATTTCAACTGCTTGGATTTTCTATTGGAGTTATTATAACAACTTGGGTTTTAAGGTTATAAATAGACCCCTCACTCCAATAGCGATACACACAATTCATTTCTTTTTCATCTTAAAAGAAAACCTGAAAACTACTCTTCGTGAGAATGACTTCAGTGTTAAAAAGAATTTTTATCTTCATTTTTCTGGCAACTTCTTCATTTGAGCAGAGGCTATGCCCACCGTCTTGGGCTGAGTGCTGGTGAATCCGGGAGATCCTTTACCGCTAGGGGACAAAGTCAATTCAACGTCTACACAAGGCTTTTTGTCCTTTAGGGCAGCGACATCACGACTGCATTCCCCAGGTCAGATTCTTTTGTTTCATTTTAATTATAATTGTTATTACATGTTTTAGGAAATAGTATAAATTTCCAACAATTTAAAGGATCAAAATTATATATATAGTGTCTCTTTCATTTAATCTATTTTCTATCCATTTAAATTAATTGAACTCTTGCAAAAGATTTGTTTATTCTTACAAAATCTTGTTGATTAAAATTATTGCTTGAGTTTTATACAACAATCTAGAAGACAAATTGGTCTATTTCCAGCAATTTTGATTTATAAACTTGTTTTATTATTTCAATGAAATACACTAACTACCCTTGAATTGGAAATATTTGCATAAACTATGTTTATGTTATTTGATGATAAAGTTTTTATTATGACAATTACACCCCTGTAGATATTTTCTCAGCATTTTCTGAAATTCATCTTCTAGTTCATTGTTTCTTTTATACTTTTACAAGAAAATCTAATGGTGATGATTTCTGTCAAATTCATTGTTCTGCAATATAATTAGTGTCCTTATTCTTTAATTGTGCATTAACTCTCTTTACCTAAATAAAAGTACAGTCAATATATAAGTTAATGTGTATTCATTTGAAGACAATAATTTATCATTTTGTTTTATTTATACATGCTTATCTAATCATTTAGTGCAAACTGCAAAGTTTTCTTTCGAACAAGTTCATGCTTAGTCCTGTAATATCATTTCAATGCCTTTGCACTTAAATGTCAAATGTTATACCTTTTATCTTTATGTAGGGCTTGTAATAATTTAGTTCTATTTTGCGCAACTAGTTAAATTTTAAAAGTATCTTACCTGTATGTCTTGAGGGTGATTCCCTTCCTATCATATATGTCAATGGATGATAATCCTTATTTTTTTCCCCAGTTAAAACCTCATCCTTTAGTTTCTTCAACAATAGAAATAATCTCTAACCAGAGACTGGTAATCCATTTTTGTTTCCCTTCAACAAATAAAAGCAACTAGATTATATTGTTTTATAAATTGAAACTATGATCTCTTACATCCTTTTTATTTTGCATACCATAATTTAAAAACTACCAAAATAAATATGTATTCTGACATTTTAATATTATGAATACAGAAAATATGGTAGAAATCTTCTTATCATTTTGACAAATCTAGAGCAATAATATTATTTGTACACTCTTAATGTTGCCAAGGGTAAATTATTTCCTCAAAATTTCATATAATTGGTATTTAACAAAGGAAGAGTACTCAACGTGATTCTGTAATTAAGGAACGCCAAGAGCAGAAAACCTCCCACCTGAGTTACGCCGACCTGGCCAATTAGACTGATGACTAACCCAATATTCTAAAATCTTTTATTAAATATATATCGGCCTTTATTCACCATAACTTTAGAAGTGATGTTGTTTAGTCATAACCCTAATTCTATCACCATTTTGACATACCTGAATCTATCTAGAACTAGCCCTGATTACAAATTATGGTTGGTTCAAGTTTTAACTATCTTTCATATTTGAATCTGATATAAATAATGATCGAACCATGATAAATTAGCTAGAATTAGAATCCTAATCATGTACAGGATGATAAATAATCATTTGCGATTTTGTTCCCCATCTTACTTTAATTGGGATTTAATAAAGTTAGATTGCCTAAATGAATAATTTTTCTATAATGTAGTATTATAATTGAGATGAAGAGACAACCTCCTAATCTCATTATTATTTTAGACATTACCCTTAACTTATAATTATCAAGTTTAGATTTGGCCCTATTTAGAATTGTAGAAATCAGATTTCAATTTTTGACCTTACAAACTATAATTTCTCTCTAACTAAGTTTAGAGATAAATTAAATATCTATTTTGATATTTTTAAATATAGTTTTAATTGTCGAGAATTGGTCGAGATTCTTGGTTAGAAATTTTAAATCAAATTCTTATTACATTTCTTAAAATTTGAAAAATTATATATTTTAATATCTTAAGTAATGAAATAAATTTTCTTAAAATTACCTTATAAGTAAAAATATTTTCTCATTTCACTACTAGCTTTTTTCAATGAGATATTTATTATTGAAACTATATTAAATAAAAAATATCGTATGTTGATGTAACTTATTATACTTCTTAAAAATATATTTCTAAACTAAAAATTTATACACCCCCTACTTAAGTGTTTTCATGATTTAATTATGAGAAATATTCTTATAGTTACAGAAAATATTAAACTTTAAATTTTTATTCATAAAATATTTTTTGTGTATATTTATTGAAATTATAAGTGCATCATTTTATAATATATTGAATGATTGCTATATTTTACATAATCATACACTTCAAATATTTCTTTAAAAGAGTTTACTTTTTTTTTTGGAAAGAATATTATAATTTTTGTTGTTAATTAAATTATGACTAATTTTTAAAACTAAAAGATCTATAATGCATACATTATATGCATGTATTATTTGTGAAAGCATGAACATGTTGCATGTACAAAGGAAAAAATTATATTCTATATCTTAATCACTAAGTTAAGACAATATTGATTTGCTTAAGATGAAAATTCGGATACTATTAATAATATAAATGGCAAAACAAATTTGGATGCTTTCCTATCTGATAAGGAACCAATTTGTAGCCATCTTATAAGATATCAAATCTCATATGTGACATCATCAATGTCTTAATAAAGTGAATAGAATGGATAATAAATATTTTTCTCTAGTACATGTATAGTTCTTAATGTTTTGATCAAGTATATGCTTAAACTATTTTTTCAGATATATCTGAATTATACTTTGACTCTAATTGTGCATTCTATGAAATTTGATAAACATAAATTTCTTGACTATTCTTTAGCATATAAATATAGACATATATACCTTAAATATTTGAATAGTCAAATACAATGTATATATGTTTTATCATAAACCATTATGGTATAATTTGTTCGTTTTGAAACTAAGGTTATAAGGAAAACTTTATAACTACCTTATAATTCCAAATGGGGGGAGACTCTAACAATTATCCAAAGACTTTATAGGTCTAATAAAAGATGTCAAGAGTCATAATAATGTGGTCATGAAGGGTTAAATCTCTGACTGTCACCATTTGAAAATAAAAGGCTGTTAAGCCAATTTTCTGACCCTAAAAACATAAAGTCATTCTGATTAAGGGTCTTTCTAGGAGTATATTCCTAGTTTCATTGAGGAAGATGGGGTTAAGCCTATAGTAGATCTCACCGACAGCAGGAACCCAACCTGCTTGATTGGAAGCTGGTTCCATGAAAGAGGTTCAATGTGGTAGTAACAAACTGGACTGGTGAAACTCGTGTGGAGCATCAACCCAGATATATTTATATCTTATATGTAGCGTTGTAGCTACTACCCCTTCTCTATGCTGAGATGCTCTTATGATACAGCTAGGTAAGGATGAGTTTAACTCTTAATAAGTCCAACGCATGTAGTGTGGAGGGTATACTATCCAGCTGTAGTATCCTTGGAGGACTTACCAACGTGAGAGGAACCGTGATGGCCGCGGTTGGGGGGCAGGGCTGATCCTAAAAACTCTCATGAATCAGTTATTGTGAGCATGGCTTTTAACGCTCAACTCGCTCGCTCAATAGATGGAGACTTACTATGTGTGTATTTTATCAATATCTGGTAAACGAGGCTAGTTCCAGATGTAGTCCACTATGTCTCTCAGATGGCGATGAATTCACTAAGGAAGGTTCCAGGCGTAGTCCACCTGTCCCGAATTCACAGTATGATGTTGCCTAATTTCACTCGTGTTTTATGATATGATGATTTGATTATTATTATTGATTTGTTTTATTCTATCTTCCCTGAGACTCAAGCTTTTGGGGGGGATTGTTAGATTTTTTGAATTAAAATAAAAGGAAAAGCTTTCATTTCAAATTTTGTTTTACCAAGTCAACTTTGACGAAGTCTTAGAATCTAAATCAGTTGAGAAAATATCTCAACTACTTAGATTTTCTGTTGGAGTTATTATAACAACTTGGGTTCTAAGGTTATAAATAGACCTCTCACTCCAATAGTAAGACACACAACTCATTTCTTTTTCATCTTAAAAGAAAACCTGAAGACTACTCTTCGTGAGAATGGCTTCAGTGTTAAAAAGAATTTTTATCTTCATTTTTCTGGATAACTTCTTCATTTGAGCAGAGGCTCTTCCCACCGTCCTGAGCTGAGTGCTGATGAATCCGGGGGATCCTTTACTGGACAAGATCGATTCAACGTCTGGACAATGAGACGGACTTTTGATCCTTTAGGACAGCGACATCGCGACTGTATTCCCCAGGCCAGATTCTTTTTTTTATTTTAATTATAATTGTTATTACATGTTAGAATAATTGTTGTTTTATTTTAATTTAATTTATAAAAATATTGCATGTTTTAGAAAATAGTATAAAATTTCCAACATATACATGCTTTCCATATCTGCGCCTGTATAATTCTCATAAACTTCAGCCCAGATCCATGAAATGCATCTTCATTGGATACAATTCCCATCATTGTGGATACAAGTGTCTCCAATGCGAGTCGGGTCGGATCTTTGTTGCTCGCCATGTTCAATTTGATGAATCTAGCTCCCCCTTTGCAGAGAGAAATATAACTAATGCTTCTTCACCTAATCTCCCTACCATTACAAATTGCTTTATTCCAGAACCAAATTCAAACACATCCTGTAGCATCCAACCTTCACCTTCCGCCAAAAACACTCCAGCTACATAAACTATGCCCAACACATGTTCCACAACCAACCAGTCACCCACAACAAATATATCAACTCCACACAGTACACCTGCACCCAATACAACCCCTATCCATCCACCTCCACCAAATTCTCAACAAATTCCTCCATCATCTATGATAACTCGAAATGCCGACAATACCAGAAAACCCAAAGCCTTTCCTGATCATGTAGTTTACCATGCATCCCTTCACCCACTGCAAATACCTCTCAAACTGAGACTGAACCCACATATTCCCCCATGCAAAAAAGAATGCTCGATGGCGAGCTACCATGTCAGAGGAGCATCAAGTCTCATGTCCAATGGAACATGGTCACTTTACTTTGTCTCCATGTCACAGCATCTTGGGCTGCAGGTTGTTCGCATATTTTGCATGTTTTATTTCACATTCCCATATTTAAATGGAAAAAAAATCTGCTATTTAACCTCTTTAATGTCTAATGATGAGCAAGTTGTAATTAATGAAGAAGCAGAAAAAAGGCCCAAAAATATCTCAAATAATTCAGATTTTTAGAGATCTATTTCCTAGCTCAAGGAATCAACGGGGATATTATGAAATCTGAAGATCCAGAGACAGTTCTATCGGGAAAATATGGAATAATTAAAATATAGAAGATTGTAGCCGAAAACTGACAATCAGAGGAGTTGGGATTGACGCGGAAACGTGGCAAAAGCCATGTTTTCGTGGAAAAACCAACTCAGTTGGTTGAGCATTTTGATCCACATCTCCCCCATGTTTTGTACACTAGGTTTCCCCATAATTATTCCACCAGAGGCAGAGGAATAGGGAGACAGATTAGGTTAGGGTTTCATTCCAAGTATAGTTTAGAATTTTCTTTTCTTTTCTCTATTTATTTTTCATGCAATTTTCAGTTATTTTAGATCTAGGATCAGAATAGAGAGAGATTCATGAGAAAAAAAAGAGAAATTATTGTAATAGATAGTGACAGTCTATGAAATTTTGCTATTTTTTCTTCATTGTTTTTACTCTTTAATCTTTTCCAAATGAATACTTAGTTTTTCTTCATGGCTATTTACCTACTAACCCATTAACATACTCACTCGGGTTTGTATTCAAAGTACACTTAGAGGAGGGGGAATAGGTATAATGGTAATCAAATGCAACAATTAAAAAATGGTGCAAATGGTTAACTCAAATCAAGAAGTGAAGCCGGATTTTTTTTTGAAGAGCTCTAAAACTTCTCCTCTATATTCCTCTAGATAATGAGTTGAGGTGTTCAATTGCCTTCTTGATTGAGAGAGTAAAACTGATAAGTAGTGATGATGTAATAAATGAATAGCAAGTGCAATGAAAGCAAAAACACAAGTGTAAGTAATAGTAAATAGATTAGAGTAAGAGAGAAAGCAATCGCAAATACCAGAAATTTGTTTCGATGTTCAAGCACAAAGGTTTACGTCCCCGCCTTCACCGCGTGAAAGATTTCACTATCCACTAAGGATCTTCCAAAAAAAAATCTCCACAAAGAAAGTACAAGGTTTACACAAGATCAGAGTACACAACTCCAACTCTCAATCCTCTACACAAGAGGTTGAAAAAAACCAATAAGTTTTACAAGCTCTTCTGACCACAAATATCACAAACACTCTTTTACAACTTCTTATAGTATAAAATGAGAAGTGAAGCTCAAGAAGTTTTGTGAGCGAGAAATTCAGTTGAAATGAATGAATTTAAGAGCAGAAAACTTGTAAAAATTGGTTTAGAAATGAGGGCACTTGAAACAAGAAAACTAGAAAACTTTCTCTTTTGAATAAACTTGATTTTTCAAAATATATCCCAAAATCAAAAAATTAGAGAGATGTTCTATCTTCTCCAAATGAATTATATACGAGGCAAATGATAAATATCATTAGAGGGGTCTATCTGGATATTATGAGGGTGGTTAAATCCAAAAAAAAGCAAAATATACCTGTTGGAGAAAAAGTTAAAAGTTTTAGAATTTAAAAACTAGTTGTTACTCAGCAATTGGAGAACTTCGGTCGACCGACCGGTCAACCGGCTGTCTAAATAAAAATAAGTCGTTACTTGTCGGTTGACCGCCCGGTCATCCGATCTCACTCGAATTAGGGTGCTCCAAATTCTGATGGTCGATCTACCATTAACGGTTGACCGATCGATCACCCGACAAACGTGCATATGCACAGGTGCATATGCTGCTCACAGTGCATTTCTGATGCACTGGTCCGGTCGACCGGTCGGTCAACCGACCCAACCCTTAAAATATTTTAAAGAAAGTTTATGATACTAAATTTATTTTTAAATATTTTAAACCAGTTTCAGATTTGATTTGGTAAATAAAGGCTATGAGATACATGTTTGAAATAAGATATAAAAATTTGAAAAAATATAAGATATGTATCTAAAACCAATCCTTATAAAATACCAAAATCAAAAAACTAGATATGAAAACTTGTATTTTGTGTGTGACTTCTTGAGTATCAATTCTGTATTCTACACTTAAACAATTTATGTAACACCCCGCTCCCGGAATACGTACTTAGTTGCGTATTCAGATTTTTTGATCGTATTTTTCGATTTACTTCCTGTATTTGTTTTGTATTATGAATTCTTTATATGATAGTTTTGTCTTGGATTTGGATTCGTGGACTCGGAGTCAGCCCTAGTCTGAACCGAGGGCCCGATCCTAGGGTATTACTCGATTTGGTCATTCTGGTATTTCGATTTAACCGATTTCAGTTTTGAACATCGTTTTCCAATATTTTAGATTTTCTATGATTTTCTGGAATTTTCCTGAATTAAATTGGAAATCTTCAAAACCGGTGTCGACCAGTGCCGCTGACCGATTCCCGGATTTTTAACTTACAAATGGATTAGAATATCAAGGAGTGTCTTTTTACACTATTTCTTAAATCACATTTCCCATCTAAATACTTTTTCTGAGGATTTTATGAATTTATGAAAATTCCACCGGATTCGGTATCGGCCAGTATCGCTGGTTGATTCCAGGATTTTTAGTTTACAATCGGGATTGAATTTCTGAATTCTGCCTTCACCTTACTTCTTAAAATCATATTTTATTCCTTAAGACATTTTCTGGGATTTTTCGGAATTTATCAAAACCCGGCCGACCCGGTGTAGACCGGTATCGGCGGTTGGCTTCCGGATTTTTAATTTGAAAACGGGATTTTGTTTCTGAAAACCGATTTCATATTATTCCTCAGGATGACGTTTTCTACCTCCGGGGATTTTTGGGGATTTTTCTGGAACAGTCGATATTTCGCGGCCATATTATAATATTATTATTTTATTCAAATCTTATCTTTCCTTCTCTTTCTTTCCTTTATTTTCTCCACCGACTCTGCAGCCCACTCCTCCACGTGGGCGACACCATCCCCCTCACCTACTCCCTTCCCATCAATCCCATCCCTCCATCATCACTCCTCTTTTTCTTTTTCTTTTTCTTTTTCTTTTCTTCCTTTTCTTCCTCTCTTCTTTTCATTTCCTTTCTCCTTTTCTTCTCCATGGGAGAGGCCGACGCCTCCAACCGCCATCACCGCCGGCTCCGGCCTCGTCGCCGGCGAGGGAGGTCCCCCTAACTCCGGTGGCCGCGCCTCCTCACCACCATCCCCATAAGCTCCACCATCTCCATCCTCCTCAAAAATCACCTCCATCTCCACCTTCTTCTTCTTCTTCTTCATCATCAAAATTAACCACCACCACCTCCTTCTCTCCACCCAAACTCCACCCCTACAACACCCAACTCCTCCTCCTCCTCCCATCTCTTCCAATTCCTCCACCACCTCCTCAAAACTCCACCAAAAACATCTATTCCATCACCACCACAAAACTTTCCCCCTTTCTTTTCCTCTTTACCTTTTTGGGGTGGCCGGCGCCACCCCGGGCTTGGGCGCCGCCGGCGGCGCGCCGGCGTCGCAGGCGGCCAGGGGGCCACCCGGGGCCCCCTGTGCGTGGCCTGAGAGGGGGGCAACCCCCTCTCTTTTCCTCTGTTGGAGGGAGGGGCTGCTGCCCCCTCCCTAGTTCCTCTGTGGGGTGGCCGGCGGCCACCCCTGTGCTACCGCGCTGCCGGCGCTTCGCCGGCGGCCGGCGGCTGTCCCGGCCAGGGGGCCGAAGCCCCCTGTGCGTGAGCAGGGTGAAGGAGGGGGCAACAGCCCCCTTCTCCTGAATCTCTCTCTCTCTTTCCTATTCTCACTCTCACTCTCTCCTGTTCTCACTCCCTCTCTTTCTCTCTCCTATTTCCTTTCTCTCTCTCTCTCTCTCTCTTGCCTTCATCTCTCTCTCTCTCTCTTGGACCTCTCACTTTCTCCTGGGTCTCTCTCTCTCTCCCTGGTTTCTCTTCCTGTTCGTCTTCTCCATTTGGAAAATGACTCTTATCAGGGCCGGCCACTCCTTTTGGATTGGGGCCGAGCTCTTCTTCGTCGGCAACGTCTCCGATGGTTATTCCGGTAATCGTTTACGATTATTCCGGTAATCATTTCGGGCAATATCAACGGTGATCATTCCGGTAATCGTTCACGATTATTCCGGTAATCTTTCCGGTGACAATTGCAACGACAGACACTAAACACTACCACCCCGAAGTCACATTCCCTCCTCTGTTTTATTGCTGACGCGGATCTCACTCCCGCGTCTAGGCAGTTCCTTAACGCGGCCTTCGCGTTCTTGCATCGGCGTGACGCGGAGTCCATGCCCGCGTCCGTGTCCCTCTCGTGTCTGTACGACGCGGAGCTAATGCCCGCGTCTGCGTTCCTCTCATGTTAACGCGACGCGGAGCCCACGACTGCGTCTGCGTTCTCCTCGCGTCCTGATTTGAACGCGGGTCTCGAACCCCGCGTTTGTGGCATCTTCGCGACGCGACTCCCGCGTCTGTGATTACCGCGTCTGCTATTCCCGCGACGCGACTCCCGCGTCTGCGACCCCGCGTCTCGCTCTCATAAGCCCGCGTCTCCCTGTGTCCCTTTCTCTCTCTAACTCTTTCTCTCTCCTCTTCACTTTCTCTCTCCTCATAATTATATATTATATTTTATGGCGCGTGCGCGAGTTCCATGGATTCCAGACTTTTCGGCTTTCCGGTGATTTAGGCGAGTGTCCTCGCTCTCGCCTTCATTTGGGTTTCCTCGCTTCGTCGGGTCGGCATGTATTTTATTCCCTGTTTTCATGTATTTTGTATTGGGCTGAGTCCCTGTATCTGTGTATGGCCGAGTGCCAATGTCTGGACATGTATTGCTCTGTGACGAATGCTTGTACTAGGGTAGTTCATTCTTGTACACATACCATGCCTGCGATGTATTCTACTGCTTCATACCATGCGTGGCCGATCCTTCAACCTCCGGTCACTCACTATCTCGAAAGAGACGTGATTGGGACCGTCAGGTTTCTCTGGACCCTTCAGCCTCCGGTCACTCACTATCTCGAAAGGGATGTGATTGGGACCGTCAGGTTTCTCAGCTCCGTCTGGTGAGCATGCTTAGCGCTCAGTGCTTTATTCACTAAATTCGTTTAGGCGAGTTGCTGCCAGATTTTCTACTCGTATCTTGATCCGAGTATCCCGGTAACCTCGCAGAGCGCATTAGTGTCTAAACCCTGTTCGCTGCCTGTGCCTCCAGCTTGTTCAGCTCCGCCTGGTTATCATGATCAGCGTTCAGCACTTTACCACTAGATTCGTCTAGGCGAGTTGCTGCCGGATTTACCGCTCGCACTTCAGCCGAGTCGTCCCGGTAACCTCGCCAGACGCTCCAGTGTTAAATACTGTTTGCTGTCTGTACTTCCAGCTTGCTCAGCTCCGCTTGATTGTGCTCAGCTACTATTCTATCACATGCCATGTATTTACCTGATATCTTAACACTTACCGTGCCATTACTTCATACCTGTCATTTACATGTTACTATTTAACACATGTATATCACCTGCCAACTGGTCTGTTATCACCTAACATCGGACATGCTACTCCTTGGCAAGACCCCTTGTCGTGATATGACTTGCCACCAGACTAATATCAATCTCTTGTCATGACTGATTACCTGTCTAATATCTCCATCTTGTCATGCTATCACTTGACACCCAGCATGATATACTTGACTCTCATGATTATCACGATAACGGGAATGATGACCTGACATCTTGATAGTACAAACTGTACTCCTATTACTCATGTGATACCTTATAGTACGTACAGTACTCCTGATATTCCTGACTTGCTCTTGCTCATTCCCGGAATCTGATAATCATCTAATAATTCATAAAAGGAACAACTTGCATCGGGTCGGGGGAAACATGCGGCTATCAATATGTGTTCGTGTTTACAGTGGTATTAGGCATGTTGTGCAACTAAAACTTCCGGTCTGACCTGTGGGCCTCCAGGCGACCGAGGGGAGTGCTGGCTCCCTCCTTCCTGGTACCATCATGATAAAGGCATACATAAGTCCCTCCTGTTAGCCTTGCGGCTGGTTCCGTCCACTAAGCAACGGAACAATCCTGGGCCGTGGTCCCGGGTATGTACGGGACCCACTGTAAACATAGTTCGTTGATACCCCCGCTGGTTTCCAATAACAACCTTGCTTTACTCGGATATGAATCTATGTGTGCTGGGACGCTAGTTCACATAGCTAGATATCAGGGTAAGACGAGTTATAATAAAGCGTCAAGATAATACCGGCTCTTTAAGTTGTAAGTAGAGGTATGTGGAATGGGACGCATACTGAAGCCTGCAACTTAAACGGCTATGAATCTGTGATATGCCTCACCATAATTGCTTGTACTGGATTTTACATCGGATTTCCGGTTTTATGGTTATTATTATATTAGCTGCTCATGCTCTGCTTTATCCCTTGTATCCACCTGCCTCCTGTTCATTTTCTTATCATGCCCTGAGTACAGTCGGGTTGTATGTGCTTGGATTATGGTGACATGAGACAAAGGTATATAGATGAGGGTTTCCTTGTTTGGATTATTCCTTCGACGTACTAGTCTTATGAAGCCGTGATCTGAAACCATACAATCAGATTTGCTCGTCCTCGGCTTTATTTGGTTTTATCGCTTTACATATACTTACCCTTGCTCGCCACTTGGCTTTTGCTTCACCACTCGCCTGGGGAGTTTCATCTGACTCCCCTGGATCCTCATGTCCAGGTTTTGGAGCATTGGAGCGTGTGGATTCTCCCAGTTGCTGATCAGAGTGGCGCAGCAGTAGCGTGGATCTCCAGCTGACCGTTCAGAGCTCTATCCTTCCAGGCCCCCTGTGTGCCTCTCGAGTTTTCCTTTTGTAAACTCGTGAGTGCCTTTTATACTGTTCACTCTAGTATATCCCTTGTACTCTCGCATTTGCGCCTATCTGGTGATGTAATATTATTGTAATATTTATCACCTCTGGTGATAACTTTGTAAATGTACTCATATGTTGGAATGTATAATGCACCACTTGCTTCCGCACTCTGATTCTTGCCTGTACTGATGCTTAGCATATATACGTGAAGGTACTTCTGACTTGCGTATATACGTCGCAGTGACGTCTCTGTATCCGCCAGGATCGGGGCGTTACAGGTTGGTATCAGAGCCTAGGCTCTCACCTCCTCAGTACGTCCAGATGGCAAATTAATGGTAAAGAAATTTGCAACTGGAATGCATGAGTCCTGATTATACAATCCAACTACAAGTACAGAGTTATCTATTTTTCTTGATCATCTTTCCTTTGATTCCTAATCTTTTCCATCCTTCCCCTGTTTTGGTTTTTCGAAGCCTTATACCAACTTAAGATATGGATATACTAGAGAGGTAATGGCTGGTTCTGGATGAAGCTATGAGATGATCTCTTCGGCCAACTCTATGAAGCTCAGGTATTCTCAGGATTGATCTCGAACGGGTTATCTTTCAGAAGTCAGTAGTCGGGATTCTTTACGGATATTCTATATTCTCGGCTATATCTTTCAGAGTGATTGATGCCTGGTATTCGGAATTCTTAATTATCGGTCTTCTTTATTATGCTCAGGACTATCAGGGTTTTCTTTATCTTTGGTGTTCTGGCTCATTCTCAGAGTGATACTAAGTATACAGTACAGCTGGAATTCTATTGCTAAGCTGTGTTATCAGTCAGTATTATTCGGCATTGTTTGAAGATTTATACAGCCGGAAGTGCAGAAGATTTCTATATTCGGGTTATTGATCAGTCAACTTGAGGGCCCTACCTATAGTGCTTCATATCTTAATTGGTATAATTCCACCCTTGTCCTCTTTGTGTTCAATTTACCCCTTATCGAAATTGCGAGGACGCAATTTTTTGTAAGGTGGATGGATTGTAACACCCCGCTCCCGGAATACGTACTTAGTTGCGTATTCAGATTTTTCGATCGTATTTTTCGATTTACTTCCTGTATTTGTTTTGTATTATGAATTCTTTATATGATAGTTTTGTCTTGGATTTGGATTCGTGGACTCGGAGTCAGCCCTAGTCTGAACCGAGGGCCCGATCCTAGGGTATTACTCGATTTGGTCATTCTGGTATTCCGATTTAACCGATTTTAGTTTTGAAACATCGTTTTTCAATATTTTAGATTTTCTATGATTTTCTGGAATTTTCCTGAATTAAATTGGAAATCTTCAAAACCGGTGTCGACCAGTGCCGCTGACCGATTCCCGGATTTTTAACTTACAAACGGATTGGAATTTCAAGGAGTGTCTTTTTACACTATTTCTTAAAATCACATTTTCCATCTAAATACTTTTTCTGAGGATTTTATGAATTTATGAAAATTCCACCGGATTCGGTATCGGCCAGTATCGCTGGTTGATTCCAGGATTTTTAGTTTACAATCGGGATTGAATTTCTGAATTCTGCCTTCACCTTACTTCTTAAAATCATATTTTATTCCTTAAGACATTTTCTGGGATTTTTCGGAATTTATCAAAACCTGGCCGACCCGGTGTAGACCGGTATCGGCGGTTGGCTTCCGAATTTTTAATTTGAAAACGAGATTTTATTCTGAAAACTGATTTCATATTATTCCTCAGGATGACGTTTTCTACCTCCGGGGATTTTTGGGGATTTTTCTGGAACAGTCGATATTTCGCGGCCATATTATAATATTATTATTTTATTCAAATCTTATCTTTCCTTCTCTTTCTTTCCTTTATTTTCTCCACCGACTCTGCAGCCCACTCCTCCACGTGGGCGACACCATCCCCCTCACCTACTCCCTTCCCATCAATCCCATCCCTCCATCATCACTCCTCTTTCTTTTTCTTTTTCTTTTTCTTTTCTTCCTTTCTTCCTCTCTTCTTTTCATTTCCTTTCTCCTTTTCTTCTCCATGGGAGAGGCCGACGCCTCCAACCGCCATCACCGCCGGCCTCCGGCCTCGTCGCCGACGAGGGAGGTCCCCCTAACTCCGGTGGCCGCGCCTCCTCACCATCATCCCCATAAGCTTCACCATCTCCATCCTCCTCAAAAATCACCTCCATCTCCACCTTCTTCTTCTTCTTCTTCATCATCAAAATTAACCACCACCACCTCCTTCTCTCCACCCAAACTCCACCCCTACAACACCCAACTCCTCCTCCTCCTCCCATCTCTTCCAATTCCTCCACCACCTCCTCAAAACTCCACCAAAAACATCTATTCCATCACCACCACAAAACTTTCCCCCTTTCTTTTCCTCTTTACCTTTTTGGGGTGGCCGGCGCCACCCCGGGCTTGGGCGTCGCCGCGGCGCGCCGGCGGTCGCAGGCGGCGCGCCGGCGGTCGCAGGCGGCGCGCCGGCGGTCGCAGGCGGCCAGGGGGCCACCCGGGGCCCCCTGTGCGTGGCCTGAGAGGGGGGCAACCCCCTCTCTTTTCCTCTGTTGGAGGGAGGGGCTGCTGCCCCCTCCCTAGTTCCTCTGTGGGGTGGCCGGCGGCCACCCCTGTGCTACCGCGCCGCCGGCGCTTCGCCGGCGGCCGGCGGCTGTCCCGGCCAGGGGGCCGAAGCCCCCTGTGCGTGAGCAGGGTGAAGGAGGGGGCAACAGCCCCCTTCTCCTGAATCTCTCTCTCTCTTTCCTATTCTCACTCTCACTCTCTCCTGTTCTCACTCCCTCTCTTTCTCTCTCCTATTTCCTTTCTCTCTCTCTCTCTCTTGCCTTCATCTCTCTCTCTCTCTTGGACCTCTCACTTTCTCCTGGGTCTCTCTCTCTCTCTCTCCCTGGTTCCTCTTCCTGTTCGTCTTCTCCATTTGGAAAATGACTCTTATCAGGGCCGGCCACTCCTTTTGGATTGGGGCCGAGCTCTTCTTCGTCGGCAACGTCTCCGATGGTTATTCCGGTAATCGTTTACGATTATTCCGGTAATCATTTCGGGCAATATTAACGGTGATCATTCCGGTAATCGTTCACGATTATTCCGGTGATCATTCCGGCTCCGGTGATTATTCCGGTAATCGTTCACGATTATTCCGGTAATCTTTCCGGTGACAATTGCAACGACAGACACTAAACACTACCACCCCGAAGTCACCTTCCCTCCTCTGTTTTATTGCTGACGCGGATCTCACTCCCGCGTCTAGGCAGTTCCTTAACGCGGCCTTCGCGTTCTTGCATCGGCGCGCGCGGAGTCCATGCCCGCGTCCGTGTCCCTCTCGTGTCTGCACGACGCGGAGCTAATGCCCGCGTCTGCGTTCCTCTCATGTTAACGCGACGCGGAGCCCACGACTGCGTCTGCGTTCTCCTCGCATCCTAATTTGAACACGGGTCTCGAACCCCGCGTTTGTGGCATCTTCGCGACGCGAATCCCGCGTCTGTGATTACCGCGTCTGCTATTCCCGCGACGCGACTCCCGCGTCTGCGACCCCCGCGTCTCGCTCTCATAAGCCCGCGTCTCCCTGTGTCCCTTTCTCTCTCTAACTCTTTCTCTCTCCTCTTCACTTTCTCTCTCCTCATAATTATATATTATATTTTATGGGCGTGCGCGAGTTCCATGGATTCCAGACTTTTCGGCTTTCCGGTGATTTAGGCGAGTGTCCTCACTCTCGCCTCCATTTGGGTTTCCCCGCTTCGTCGGTCGGCATGTATTTTATTCCCTGTTTTCATGTATTTTGTATTGGGCTGAGTCCCTGTATCTGTGTATGGCCGAGTGCCAATGTCTGGACATGTATTGCTCTGTGACGAATGCTTGTACTAGGGTAGTTCATTCTTGTACACATACCATGCCTGCGATGTATTCTACTGCTTCATACCATGCGTGGCCGATCCTTCAACCTCCGGTCACTCACTATCTCGAAAGAGACGTGATTGGGAACCGTCAGGTTTCTCTGGACCCTTCAGCCTCCGGTCACTCACTATCTCGAAAGGGATGTGATTGGGACCGTCAGGTTTCTCAGCTCCGTCTGGTGAGCATGCTTAGCGCTCAGTGCTTTATTCACTAAATTCGTTTAGGCGAGTTGCTGCCAGATTTTCTACTCGTATCTTGATCCGAGTATCCCGGTAACCTCGCAGAGCGCATTAGTGTCTAAACCCTGTTCGCTGCCTGTGCCTCCAGCTTGTTCAGCTCCGTCTGGTTATCATGATCAGCGTTCAGCACTTTACCACTAGATTCGTCTAGGCGAGTTGCTGCCGGATTTACCGCTCGCACTTCAGCCGAGTCGTCCCGGTAACCTCGCCAGACGCTCCAGTGTTAAATACTGTTTGCTGTCTGTACTTTCAGCTTGCTCAGCTCCGCTTGATTGTGCTCAGCTACTATTCTATCACATGCCATGTATTTACCTGATATCTTAACACTTACCGTGCCATTACTTCATACCTGTCATTTACATGTTACTATTTAACACATGTATCACCTGCCAACTGGTCTGTTATCACCTAACATCGGACATGCTACTCCTTGGCAAGACCCCTTGTCGTGATATGACTTGCCACCGGACTAATATCAATCTCTTGTCATGACTGGTTACCTGTCTAATATCTCCATCTTGTCATGCTATCACTTGACACCCGGCATGATATACTTGACTCTCATGATTATCACGATAACGGGAATGATGACCTGACATCTTGATAGTACAAACTGTACTCCTGTTACTCATGTGATACCTTATAGTACGTACAGTACTCCTGATATTCCTGACTTGCTCTTGCTCATTCCCGGAATCTGATCATCTAATAATTCATAAAAGGAACAACTTGCATCGGGTCGGGGGAAACATGCGGCTATCAATATGTGTTCGTGTTTACAGTGGTATTAGGCATGTTGTGTAACTAAAACTTCCGGTCTGACCTGTGGGCCTCCAGGCGACCGAGGGGAGTGCTGGCTCCCTCCTTCCTGGTACCATCATGATAAGGGCATACATAAGTCCCTCCTGTTAGCCTTGAGGCTGGTTCCGTCCACCAAGCAACGGAACAATCCTGGGCCGTGGTCCCGGTATGTACGGGACCCACTGTAAACATAGTTCGTTGATACCCCCGCTGGTTTCCAATAACAACCTTGCTTTACTCGGATATGGATCTATGTGTGCTGGGACGCTAGTTCACATAGCTAGATATCAGGGTAAGACGAGTTATAATAAAGCGTCAAGATAATAACCGGCTCTTTAAGTTGTAAGTAGAGGTATGTGGAATGGGACGCATACTGAAGCCTGCAACTTAAAACGGCTATGAATCTGTGATATGCCTCACCATAATTGCTTGTACTGGATTTTACATCGGATTTCCAGTTTTATGGTTATTATTATATTAGCTGCTCATGCTCTGCTTTATCCCTTGTATCCACCTGCCTCCTGTTCATTTTCTTATCATGCTTGAGTACAGTCGGGTTGTATGTGCTTGGATTATGGTGACATGAGACAAAGGTATATAGATGAGGGTTTTCTTGTTTGGATTATTCCTTTGACGTACTAGTCTTATGAAGCCGTGATCTGAAACCATACAATCAGATTTGCTCGTCCTCGGCTTTATTTGGTTTTATCGCTTTACATATACTTACCCTTGCTCGCCACTTTTGGCTTTTGCTTCACCACTCGCCTGGGGAGTTTCATCTGACTCCCCTGGATCCTCATGTCCAGGTTTTGGAGCATTGGAGCGTGTGGATTCTCCTAGTTGCTGATCAGAGTGGTGATTAGTATCCAATATTGCATATTTTACATCATAACTCCCATGCATATTACAAATAAATATGTGATTTTTTACTCCTCTTCTCTACATATTTGCAGGTACACACTTAATGGAGAGATATCCAAATAATCACTTAATTAACACTAATTAAGTGATTAATCAAGATTAAAGATAAAGCCAAATTCAAATCCAGATCCAGAGAAATCCGCGCAACAAACGAAGATTCTAGATATACCACGTGGCTAACAACCTTGTAACTAATCTCCACCAGAAAGTTGTTAGCCAACGGCCACAAAAGTGCCGTGACTTGCGGCGGATCCACCGCAAAATCCGGGCCGTTGGATCTCAGATTTTGCGCCAACAAACTAGGCTCTCGAAGGTTCTCATCCATGCTATAAATACTCCATGAAGACCTGCGTACAAAAACTGAATGGAGAAGAGAGGAGAATAGTTAGTTGTTGTAATTTTCATGTATTTTTCTCTTTAGGTTTTGTTCTTTAGATCCCTCTTCTTCTTCCCTAGAATTCAATGTAAAAGAGAGTGATTGTGAGGGAGAGAGCTTGTGTAATCAAGGGTGACACTTGAAGCAACAAGGATTGATCCATCCTCCTTCCTCTACTTGAAGCTTGGTTCTAGTTCTATGTGCTTTCTTTAATTGCTTTCTTTATTGCTTTGTTTACTTCTTGCAATTTACTTCATGCTTTCTTGTATTTTTCTTATGGCTTGTTGTAGCTAGATTCTTCTCCATGTACTAGTTTACCACTAGCTTAGCTTACTTCACTAACTCATGGGTGATTGCCTTTGTTAATCTTGCAAGTTGTATGATCTTCTCTTCTCCGACGGTTAAACCACCGTCTACCAAGTGAGAAAGTAATTAGGTCAACACGCGAGACGAATCCTAAGCCGATGGAGTGACAACATTAGGCACGCATTCGCTATCAAGGAGTCTAGTAAGTCTTGGCAAGCTAGCAAGGTAAGCTAGTCATGGATTGATTCTTCTTTAAGTTTCATTTCTTTTCTTGTGAATACCAAATCCTCTTCTTGATTTCTTTCCCCGACTTTTCCACCATGAACATAGCCATCTTTTCTTTTAGTTTCTTTTGCATTTGATTCACTAAGTTTATAAGCAAGAGAAGAATACTCGTTTGTTCACTTCACTACCACACGTAAAGCTTCCATCGCGAGCTCTCCCTGAGAATCGACTCGGTATAGCCCTATGCTATAGCGGAGACAAGAAAGGTACATCAAATACATCTACTACATAATAAGTACACCTTCTTTAGTCTAATCAAAAAATGGCGCCGTTGCCGGGGAGAGCGACGTTATTTTTGGTTTAAAGTGAAGTACTAAACGATTCTTCTTCTCTGTTGCAGGTTACAGGAGAAGAAAACAGGAAAATATTCATTGCAGTAACATACAAGTGGACCTGGGACTCTGCTCAAGAAAGCAGAGCCCAGGATCCCTCCAAATTGCCGCGAATCCGCGGCACTTTGCCGTGGGAACGCGGCAATAAGGAGTTCACTACTCACCAATTTTCTGCAGGGCCTCTGGTTCTGTAAAATACATCTGTTTCTATACTTTATTTCCTGTATTCTGCATCCTACTCCTGCTTAATTAAAAAACAGTAAAAAGTTGATTGAAATTGCTAAAAATTGTTTAGATACTTGCATTTTAGGCACGTGTCTTTTCAATTCTTTACTTTTACTGTTGAAGAGTGCTGGAGGCAAGGTACGTGTTTGCATTGCATTTAGACTAGGACAAATTCTTGCTTGATTTTCATGCTTTGAGTGTATCCTAGCTATCTTTCTTGTACACTTGCACAATTCAAATTTAAGGGCATACCCGTAAATAAGATAAGGTGGGGAGGTCATTACCCTTTCCTTAGCCCGAAAACCATTTTCCCAAGCACTCACTAACCCAAGCCTAATTTAATAAAAAAGTAGACGTTGGCCCTAGGGACATCTCGGACTCACTTAGGAGATTATCCTAAGGGGGAAAAGTGTTGGAATTTAACTCTTGCAAAATCAGTGTCTAGGAAAGGGGTTGAGGGCCGAAAGCCCGAAGGTTGCTGGTTACTTAATTAAGGAACGTCTCCGGACGGAAAACCTCCCACCAACCTTACCCTTCCCTGGCTGATTAACTTGTGGTTAGAGTCTACACTAAACCTCCCGTGGACGGTCTATTTGTTAGGAGTCGTCTAGGTCTAAGTCTACCCTAACTTAGGTTAGAATTTTCTTTCTTTCTTTTGTTTGTTTGTTTGTTTGATTTTTGTTTGTGATTGTGTGATATGGCTTACAATTACAATTCTTTCCATCCATATGTCACACACACTCCATATTCGGATAATTCCAACCCGGTGTTTTATAATATGCACCAACCACATGCACCGGGTTGGCCTTATCCGAATCAAAATGACCCATACCCCCCATCTAATAATTATAATGTCCAAAAAATTTCAACTCTTCATCGAGTCATTGGGGATTCCAGTCCCCCGAGTTTAATTATCAACCTCCTTGTCCACCATTTCTACCAAGTCCACAATATTCACAAGATTCATTTCCCGATTCCGCTTCATATACTCCTTTTTCTGAACCAGTTGAAGAAAAATCTGATTTACTAAGGAGTTTAGAAGCTAACTTACAGAGAGCTGAGCAAAACACTTCCTGAATTATTTCCCTCTCCAATTCCACAGTATTTTCAAGAATCTTACTCAGTTCCACCTTCTCAGTATGAACAACCATTTGTCATGGAAACGAGTAAAGATTTCTTGTGTGAGTCCACTCTTCCATCACCACACATTTTTGACTCACACTATTCACAAACTTTCCAAAGTCAAGATTCCTATACTCCCATTCTAGAACAATCATTTGAAGATACATCAATTCTAGAAAAGAGTATAGACATCTTGCAAGAGTCTATGTTACAATATCAAAAATCACATGCCAAGTCTATCAATAGTGTGAAAGAACAATTGGATAATCTTCTTAGGAAAGAGGAAACTCTATCCTATCAACATTTGACTAATCCAGTTATACCACACTCTATTGATATGACTCAAGACTCTTGTCATCTTGGAAATCCAGATTCAATTTCAGCACACTCACCTGAACTTGTCCAAACTTCAGATCCAATTGATACATTGGCAAGTTTTTCATTTCCTAAACTTGAACTTGTCCAAAATTCAAATCCCGTTGACATTTTGGCAAGTTTCTCATTTCCTAAAAATGAACTTGTCCACACTTCTGATCCAATTGACAATTTGGCAAGTTTTCCTTTTTCTGAAATTGAACTGGAACATGATTTTGATCCTGAAGTTCCACTTGATGATTCCATATTACTTCCTGATTCAATCATGACTTCCATATCCTTACCTGATTTCAATCCATTTCCCGAGTCAGAATTGGATCCATTTTCTATCTGTTGTGAAATTGAATCACCAATCTTTTATGATGATCACATTGAACTTGACCAATTTCATACTCTTGAAAATCCCATTGATAAATTGGCAAGTTCACAATTTTCTGAAATTGAACTACATAAGGAATGTGATCTTGAACCCCAACTTAGTGATTCAATTCTTTTTCCTGATTCCATAATGACTCCGGTATCTTTACCTCACTTCAATCTTTTTCCGGAGTCAACCTTGGATCCTTTCCCAATTCACAATGAAGTGAATCATCCATCTTTGAGGATCATATTGAACTTGCCCAATTCTACACTTCTGAAGATTCCATTGACATTTTGGCAAGTTCTCCATCTTGTGGAATTGAACTCAATGAGAAATGTGACCTTGATTTTCTCAATCTCTTTACTTCTAAAACAGATTGTACAATTCTAGTGGAAGATGTTGACTTAAGTTTTGAAGAATTGTACGGTGATGAGCTTGAATTTCTTAAAATTGGAAGTAAAGAGATATCACTTTTAGAAAGTCACATTCCATTGTTGGACACTGATTGTGGACTTGAGTTTTCATTTCTTGACTTGGACACATTTCTGACCTCACTTCGACTCCTGAACCATCACTTGATTTAAATCATAATCCTGAGTCGTTATTCCTTCCAGAGTCCAAGTCAACTGTTCTATCATTTCATCTTCCATTCTGGGACAAGGATCTTGATGAAAATGACTCTGAAATTATTAGGAAAATCTGGAAATTAGATAGGGTCATGTATATAATAAAAATCTTCCATGCATACATCATTTTAGTGGGTCATATTTTTGCTATTTTTGGTGGGTTCCTGAAAACCCAAAGAAAAGATGATTGGGCCATGTTCCGTGGACCAATCAGACCACCACCGGAACCACCACCTTAAGGTAATTTTTTCCTTCCCTCTTCATTTTTGTTTCATGCATACATATATCATGATGCATTGAGGACAATGCATGAAATAAGTGTGGGGGAGGGTTTACTAACTTAGAGTTTTTAGATTTTATTTCTTTTACACTTCTTTTAGAGTTTTTAGATTTTCTTTATTTTACACTTCTTTTAATAAATAAAAATAAAAATAAAAACTTTTTTAAATAAGAGACAAAGTTTTGTTCTATTTTTAAGAAAATTAAGATGTATCTTAGAAATTAAGAAAGCCTTAATTATGACATCTTAAACATAGTTGAAGTAATAGATCTTGTTTGAAATTATAGACTAAGTAAGTAAAATTGGTGAGATATTTTTATCTTGAATTTTTACCTTAGATAAATATGCACTTTACACTTACACATTTCTTGGGATGGAGACAAAGACCAAAATGCCATATAAATAAAAAAATAAAAAAAAAAGAAAAAAGAAAAAATATATATATATATAAATAAAAGATCACTTATTAAGCTGGATAACTATGCCTCAAGAAGCATGGTTACTCACGCCTAACGGTGATCTCACTTATTAAGCTGGATAATTATGCCTCAAGAAGCATGATTATTCACGCCTAACGGTGATAATAAATAATCCCCTTTAGTTTCGTGGCCTTTTCTACTCGAGACCTTAAACCCGAGGGATGTTTTCTCATCTGGTGCCCTAAGACCGTCTGGTTTGGGAGTCATCGGTTAAAGGCTCGTTACAAGGGTAGACTAGAAAGCCTAAACTAAGGGAAGAAAAAAAGCATAAAAAAAGTATATATAAATAAATAAATGGCTTTATGGTTGGAGTTGAAATCCCAGAAATCTTCACTTACACGGTGTGCATACTATCTAGGTTTTATGAAAGATAAAGTATTCAATCCAATTTTGAATTCTTACCTTAATTAAAAACAAGATCTTGCATGGATACTAAGTTTAAGGAAGAATAATTATAGGTGGACTTATGACCTAGGATCACTTATATTTTTGCGAAAATAGTTCGTAAAACATGTCTCTTATTCAAAATGCGTTTTCAAAACACTAACATTTGTCTTCTTTCTTTATGGATTTTGTGGGTGTAATCCGCTGAAAACCCTCAGGAGACAACACTCCTCCTCTAGGGTAACCTAGAGGTTTAACGGCTTGTTGCACATGCTCAGTGCAATCGCGTCACCTGCGAAAGTGGTGCAATAATTGGTAGTTTAGATTTTTCTTTTCTTTTTCTTAGTTTTGCTCGGGACGAGCAAAAGAATAAGTGTGGGGGTGTGATTAGTATCCAATATTGCATATTTTACATCATAACTCCCATGCATATTACAAATAAATATGTGATTTTTACTCCTCTTCTCTACATATTTGCAGGTACACACTTAATGGAGAGATATCCAAATAATCACTTAATTAACACTAATTAAGTGATTAATCAAGATTAAAGATAAAGCCAAATTCAAATCCAGATCCAGAGAAATCCGCGCAACAAACGAAGATTCTAGATATACCACGTGGCTAACAACCTTGTAACTAATCTCCACCAGAAAGTTGTTAGCCAACGGCCACAAAAGTGCCGTGACTTGCGGCGGATCCACCGCAAAATCCGGGCCGTTGGATCTCAGATTTTGCGCCAACAAACTAGGCTCTCGAAGGTTCTCATCCATGCTATAAATACTCCATGAAGACCTGCGTACAAAAACTGAATGGAGAAGAGAGGAGAATAGTTAGTTGTTGTAATTTTCATGTATTTTTCTCTTTAGGTTTTGTTCTTTAGATCCCTCTTCTTCTTCCCTAGAATTCAATGTAAAAGAGAGTGATTGTGAGGGAGAGAGCTTGTGTAATCAAGGGTGACACTTGAAGCAACAAGGATTGATCCATCCTCCTTCCTCTACTTGAAGCTTGGTTCTAGTTCTATGTGCTTTCTTTAATTGCTTTCTTTATTGCTTTGTTTACTTCTTGCAATTTACTTCATGCTTTCTTGTATTTTTCTTATGGCTTGTTGTAGCTAGATTCTTCTCCATGTACTAGTTTACCACTAGCTTAGCTTACTTCACTAACTCATGGGTGATTGCCTTTGTTAATCTTGCAAGTTGTATGATCTTCTCTTCTCCGACGGTTAAACCACCGTCTACCAAGTGAGAAAGTAATTAGGTCAACACGCGAGACGAATCCTAAGCCGATGGAGTGACAACATTAGGCACGCATTCGCTATCAAGGAGTCTAGTAAGTCTTGGCAAGCTAGCAAGGTAAGCTAGTCATGGATTGATTCTTCTTTAAGTTTCATTTCTTTTCTTGTGAATACCAAATCCTCTTCTTGATTTCTTTCCCCGACTTTTCCACCATGAACATAGCCATCTTTTCTTTTAGTTTCTTTTGCATTTGATTCACTAAGTTTATAAGCAAGAGAAGAATACTCGTTTGTTCACTTCACTACCACACGTAAAGCTTCCATCGCGAGCTCTCCCTGAGAATCGACTCGGTATAGCCCTATGCTATAGCGGAGACAAGAAAGGGTACATCAAATACATCTACTACATAATAAGTACATTCTTTAGTCTAATCAAGTGGCGCAGCGGTAGCGTGGATCTCCAACTGACCGTTCAGAGCTCTATCCTTTCAGGCCCCCTGTGTGCCTCTCGAGTTTTCCTTTTGTAAACTCGTGAGTGCCTTTTATACTGTTCACTCTAGTATATCCCTTGTACTCTTGCATTTGCGCCTATCTGGTGATGTAATATTATTGTAATATTTATCACCTCTGGTGATAACTTTGTAAATGTACTCATATGTTGGAATGTATAATGCACAACTTGCTTCCGCACTCTGATTCTTGCCTGTACTGATGCTTAGCGTATATACGTGAAGGTACTTCTGACTTGCGTATATACGTCGCAGTGACGTCTCTGTATCCGCCAGGATCGGGGCGTTACAATTTATTTTCTTACATCCATTTAGTCTTTAATAATCATCTTCAAGTTGGCTTCTCCAAGAGTCAATCTTGATCATCTAAACTTGAATGTCATGCTTGAGTGGTCTTGAGACTTGAACACCTACCTTACGAAGAAGAGTAAAACAAACTATCTTTTGAATCTGAAAAAGTTAAACATTTGAACTTGATTAGAGTAGACTATTCAAAAATCACTGAGGATAAGTCATCAGAAAGTAGAGTCCAAACTCCAGGCGCAGAGCTAATCATAGCCACTACCGCAGCACCAAGACACAAGGGTCGAAACCCGCGTCTAAATATCACTGTCGCAGTACCAAGAGGCAAGGGTCGAAACTCGCATCTCAACATCACTGCAACGACCAAGACGCGAGGATCAAAACCCGCGTCTCAGCATCATTGCAGTAGCATCACTACAGTATCAAGACACGAAGGTTAAAACTCGCATCTCACTTTACCACAATGACCAAGACATAGAGCCCGAAGCTCGCGCCTCACATAAAGCTTGATACAGAACTTGAAGCTCACATTTCAACCTAATACGAAACTCAAACGTTACCTTAACGGTTAAACGCGAGGCCTGAAGCCTGCGTTTCAACTACAGAGGAACCCTATGTCTCTGTTATAACCGCCCTCATTGATGGGTCAATTACTGCCCACGTAATTGTTGGCCCAAGGTTACAATCACCCGGTTTTTGAGTTTTGATGATTACATAACATATATAGTTATTTGTACTAATTATTTTTTAGTGTTTAAGTGTGTTTCAGGGTTCTATGGATTCAAGATTTCTTCTTCCCTAAAGGAAGGTATTTTTGACTCAAGATTGATTCATTTCGGGTTTAAGAATTCAAGCTATTTCAATATCGCATATGGAGAAGCCCTAATTTGAAGATCATGTAGTCACCTAGAACCTTGTAAGAATTAGTTGTTAAAAAATGAGGTTATGATAAGTTGGCTCAAGAAAACACACACACGCTTTCATTTTTCAAAATACGGTTTTTGTTTTGGTTAATTGATTTAGGTGCATGTCTTATTTGTTATACATGACTCAAATTATTTTTTATTTTTACATCATATTTATATCATGTATACCAACCCTTATAGCATGCTACTTAATCATATAGCCTTACAAAATTATTTTAAAATTTTTTCAAAGTTCAAATTTTTCCTATAAAAATCCTGTTTCAGGCCCAACGGCCGACCGGGCGGTCGACCAGATCCAGTTCAGGCCTAATCGGTCGACCGCACTGGTCGACCGGGCCTTGTGTTTTTGGCGTGCACATTTTGTGCACGTCTGCCGGTCGACCGACTGACAGACCCTTACTCTCGGGTTTTGTTGGTCGACTGGGCCAGTCGACCGACAGAACAAAGTTTTATTTTTGATTAGCCTCTGATGGACCGACCGGTCGACCAAGTCCAATGGCTAGTTGCCAAGTTTGACTGCCGGTCGACTGGGCCGGTCGACCGACAGCCGCCAGCAGCCCCAACGGCTAGTTTTCTGAGTTTTATTTTTTGGATTTATTGTGATGTTTTAGTAGCTATCTCTGAATTTTTGGGGCTATTTCCTGACCTATTAAACTACTTATAATGATAATTAGATCTCTTCTAATCGCTATAAATAGATCGCATTGGTCACTTGTGAAAATCAAGAAAATACCCATTGTTTTGTGTTTCAAAAAGAGAAGAAAAGTTTTTCAAGCTCTCAATTCTAAAGTGCATTCTTGGTCAAAGTTTTTCAGTTATTTTAAAGCTTTTTCCTTACTCTTTTCAATTGAATTTTTCTCACTACACTTCTTGAGCCAAAAATCATTCAGTTGTAAGAGAGAAGTGTGTGTTCTTTGTTGATCACTTTGTTACTTGTATTTCTTTGTGTTGAAATCCCTCTTGTGTAAAGGTTGGATTGGTAGGAGTTCGGTACTCCGGTCTTGTGTAGACCTCTTATAATTTACTCAGTGGATATAGTGAAAATCCTTCACGGTGGTGAAGGCGGGGATGTAGAGCAGTGGCTCGAACCTCGTAACAAATTCCTTGTGTTTGCAATTAGTTTCTTATTACCTTTTATTGCTTTACAATTTTATCTTGTGATACTTCTTGCTTGCACTTCTTTATTGCTCCCATTTCATTCATTTGGATTTTCCAGTTTTTACTCATCTCAACAAGAAAGTAATTACGCGCCTCAACTCATAATCTAGAGGAATCAAAGAAGAGAAGTTCTAGAGCCCTTCACGGGAAATTCGGCTTCAATTTCTTGTTTTGAGTAACCGATTGCATCATACTTTCATACTTGTTTAAAAAGATCATTAGATTATCATTAAGACCTATTCACCCCCCTAAGTGTTTTTCAATTGGTATCAGAGCTTTAGTCTCTAGGCTCTTGGCTTATCAACCTTAGAGAGATCCTATATTGCTAATCACTTAATTCATTTTTCATCCTCATACACTTAGTAAAAATAGCCGAAGGAATCAAGACCCCACCCAAGTTTGATGGCCTTAACTTTCCCATATGGAAGGTTAAGATGACTGGTTTAGGCAAAACCTGCACACAAAATACGAGATTTCAGAACTTATAATAAAAATGTGCAAGTGCTCAATTCTTCCGCTATAGCAAGTGGCTATGCGGGTCGTGATCCACAGGGAGGGTTTTGCGATAGAAGCGTTTACGTTCTTTTATTGAAATCTTATTGAAAACCAAACGAGAGTTCTTCTCTGTTTTTAAGTTAAGAAAATGGAAAAGAGAATTATGTTATGTTAGAAGAAAATGAAAGATGAAGAAGGTGGAAAAATCAGAAAACAATAAAAGCGACTATGTACAAATGGATTTGGGAAAGAAGAGTGAAAACGATTTGGAAGAGGTGGTGATCTACATTAAAGAAATAAAAGAAAAGAAAGAAAGACAAGTACTTACCTTCTTTTTACCAAAAGCTTACCTTGAGTTCTTAGCGACGATTTTACCTTGAAGTGGAGGCATTCAGCGCATAGCCCATAAGATTAGATTTTTGGTCTCTTCCACATTACATCATCAAGATTACTTCAAGTATGAAATGATATAGAGAGATTCACAATTCCATCGCATGAGCTATCGGTGGCACTCGCAAAGACAAGGCTCTTTCGATGCTTTTAGACTCATTTGGAAGACAATTTGTACCAAAAGAAGAGTAAAGTAGAAAAGAAGAAGACGAAGAAAACTAAAAAGAAGTACATACAAAGAAAGAACAAAGATTTGATTTCATAACAATCAAAGAAAAGAAAGAAAACCTTACACCATTGTCACTATAGCTCCAGCTTCATTCTTGTTCTTCGATGAAAGTCTGATCTCCTCTTATTTACATCAATGAAAATTACAATTACATGAAAAAAAAACAAAAACCTAAACTAAGAAATGAAAAACTAGTCTAAATTCTAACTCTACATTGGCGTCCATTTTTCAGCGCAGATACTGGCCTTTTATAGGCATAAACCCAACAACCAGGATCCCGGGGAGATCGGGGGAGCAAACGCTCTCCCTAACTCCCCAACAATGCCGCGGAAACGCGGCTTGGGCCGCGTTTCCGCGGCCAGGGTGTGGCCAGGTGGCCACACCCTGTTGGTGGGTCGCGCTGGTTTCTCCCTATGACTTTATCTGGAGTTGGTTTTGCAGTTTGGCTCCGAGATTTTGAAGAAATGGCCTTGGATTCTTGGCTTTAACCGATCGATCCTGAGAGGATTCTTCTCAGCCGGTTTCAACCTCTTGATTTTTCCCTGATTTAGTGAGTGCGAATTAATTCTGATTTAATTCAGAATTTTGGTGGGCTTTTGGGCTCATTTCTCTTCATCTCCTTAAGGATTGGGCCTGCAAATAAATTAAACAATTAATTAGGACAATGCAGGCTTTTATTCTATAATAAGTATGGACATATGATATTAAATATGCAATATTAGCGACCAATCACACCCCCATACCTATCTTTTGCTCGTCCTCGAGCAAAACAACTAAACTATACTAAGGATTATTAGACCACTTTCGCAGGTCATGCGACTGCACTGAGTATGTGCAACAAGCCGTTAAACCTCTAGGTTTCCCCTAGAGGACGAGTTTTGTCTCGTGAGGGTTTTCAACGGATTACACCCACAAAATCCATAAAGAAAGGGAAATAAAGAGTTAGTATTTTCGAAAAGCATTTTGAAAGAGAAAAATATTTGAAATATAATTGTAAGATCTAAGCAATCTATAAGTTATAGGAAAACTTAATTTTTCATTCCTAAACTTAGTCTCTATTCAAAAATTTATTATCAATCAAGGTAAGGAGTCAAATTGCACTTCTCATCTAGTCTATTACTTTACCCTAAGTCAAATGCACTTTGTGACTGTGAAAATCTTGACTAAGGGTTCATTAACTCTAACTCTTATGCCTTATTTATTTATATATATACTTTTTGTTGTGGTATTATTCCTTAGTTCTATTAGGCTTTCTAATCTGCCCATGTAACGATCCTTTAATCGATGACTCCCAAACCAGACGGTCTTAGGGCACCGGGTGAGAAAACACCCCAAGGACTTAAGAACTCGAGTAAATAAGGCCACAAAACTAAGAACTTATTATATGGACCTCCTTTAGGCGTGAATATTTATGCTTTATTAGGCACAAATACCCAGCTTAATCAGAGGATTTTTCTTTTCAAACTTATCTAATCATATTTCGCATAAATACTAAGGCTTGCTTAGGCCAAAGTACCTAGCTAATTAGATTTGCTTATTTCTTTCTTTTTCCTTTATATATATATATATATATATATATATATATATATATATATATATATATATATATATATATATATATATATATATATATATTTTATAAGGCATAAGAATCTTTGTTTTTGAACCCTAAGTGTGTAAGTGTATGAAGTGTGCATATTTCATCAAGGTAAAGATCAAGACCAAATTACTTTGACAAATTTTCTTCCTAACCCTAAAAATCAAACGAATAATCTTATTTTGACCAAGTATAAGAAATCCTAATTTGGATTTTCCTATTCCTTAAAATTAACTTAATTTCTTACAAAACTAAGTCAAAATATTGTTTCTATCTTTCAAAAAGTTTTTAAAAGTAAAGAAAAATGTTAATTTTTTTTTTAAAGAAAAAGAAAAGTTATGTTAGACCCTCCCCCACACCTATCTCATGCATTGTCCTCAATGTATGAATTAATGCATAGATGCATGAAAAAGAAGAAAGGGAAGGAAAAGGTTACCTTAAGGTGGTGGTTCCGGTGGTGGTCTGATTGGTCCACGAAACGCGGCCCAATCAACTTTTCTTGGGTCTCGGAGGAACCCACCAGCAATTACTCTAATATAACCCACTAAAAAGATGAATCCATAAAGGATTTTTATTAAGTATTTGACCCCATCTAATTTTCATATTCCATAACTAATTTCGGAGTCAAATTTGTCAACCACCTCGTCCCAGAATGGAATATGAAATGATAGAACGGTTGACTTGGACTCAGGAAGGACAGGAACTAATACCGACTCAGGAAGGTGACTTAAGTCAAGTAAAGGTTCAGGAGTCGAAATTGGTTCAAGAAGCGGGTCCAAGTCAAGAAGTTGAAACTCAAGTCCACATGTATTTTCTAACTATGGGATGTGACCTAATATGGGTGATTCCAGTTCAGGAATGATAGGTGGAGGAATCAAAACTGACTCTAAAATATTACTCAAGTTTGGTAACAAAACAGGAGTCAATATTGATTCAGAAAGTTGAACTGGATCACAGATTTGAGAATCTAGGTCACATATCTCATTGAGTTCAATATCAAAAAATTGAGAACTTGCCAATTTGTCAATAGGATTTTCAAAATTGTTTAATTGGTCAAGTTCAATATGATCCTCAAAGATGGGGGATTCAATTTCATGATGAATAGACATAGGATCCAACGTTGACTCGGGGAAAGATCGAAATCAGGTGAAGATACCGGAGTCATAATCGAATCAGGAAGTAGAATTGAATCACTAAGTTAGGGTTCAGGATCATATTCATTTTCAAGTTCTATTTCAGAAAAAGGAAAACTTGCTAAACTGTCAATATCTTTTTCAAAATTTGGAGTTTGGGCAAGTTCAAATGGTTGTTCTGAAATGGAATCTTGATTTCCAAAACTACATGACTCTTCGGCTCTAACAGAATGGTTAGTGACATCAGAACTGGTCCAACGGTGAGAACGTAGAGATTCGACCATTATATCTATGTCACGATTACGAGTGTTTCGAGCCTGAGTCATGGCTTCAAGCATATTTTCATAGTTGATAGGTTCATTGTTTTGATGAAAAGATGAAGAATTGTCTTGGAAGTGGTAGTGAAATTGTGAGTCCATCAGATTTTGGGATTTGTGTTTGGACTCACGCATACTCATTTCCAAAATTGATGGTTTCCTATTTTGGACGGTTGGAACTGAGTATGACTCTTGAAAATATTGTGGACTAGGTGGAGAAGGAGGACAAGTTGGTTGATAATTATGCTCAGGGGAGGTGAATCCCCACTGACTCTGTGAAGAGTTGAAATCGTTATGGACATTATAGTTATTAGATGGGGGACATGGGTTATATTGATTCGGATAAGACCAATCCGGCACACTAGGTTGGTTAAGTCATGATATGCCGGGTTGGTAATATCCGAAAATGAACTCGGTGTGTAATATGGATTATTAATAAAGTTGAAAAAATTATTATTATAAGCCATATCACACAATAGAATACACACAAAAAAGAAAGAAAAGCAAACAAATAAACAAACAAGAAAGAAAAATTCTAACCTAAGTTAGGGTAGACCTAGACCTAGACGACTCCTAACTGGTTAGACTGTCCACGGGAGGTTTAATGTAGACCTTGACCACAAGCTAATCAGCCAGGTCAGGGTAAGGTTGGTGGGAGGTTTTCCGTCAAAAGACGTTCCTTAATTAAATAACCACCCAACCTTCAAGCTTTCGGCCCTTAATCCCTTTTCTAGACACTGATTTGGCAAGAGTCAAGTTCCAACACCTTTCCCCCTTAGGATAATCTCCTAATTGAGTCTGAGATGTCCCTAGGGCCAACGTCTACTCATTTTAAGTTAGGCTTGGGTTAGTGAGTGCTTGGATTCTGATTTTTGGGCTAAGGAAGGGTGATTAAATCCCTACCTTATCTTGTTATGGGTTAGTGCCCTTAAAATAATTTTTGTGCAAGTGTACAAGATATGTAAGATTCACTCAAAGCGATATAAATCAACCAAGAAGTGAGTCCTATGCTAGATGCAATGCATACGTACCTTGCTCCAGCACTCTTCAACAGTAAAAATAAATGAATTGAAAAAAACGCGTGCCTAAAATGCAAACGTCTAATCAATTTTTAACTTTTGCAACAAACGTTTTACTGTTGATTATTTAGCAGGCTTATGTGATGGCATATAGGAAATAAAGAATTACAGAGAACTAGAATTTGCAAAGCAAGCAGCCCTGCAAAAACCTGTTAGTAGTCAACTCGTTCTTGCGCGGATCTGCGGCTTCTGCCGTGGAAACGCGGCAATTCAGAGGGCAATGGTCTCTGTTTTCTAGAGCAGAGGCCCAATACCACTTGTATGTCACTGCAAACTTATTTTCCTGCTTTGCTTACCCTGTAACTTGCAACAGAAAAGAAAATTCGTTTAGTTCTAAAAAATTTTCAATAAAAATTCAGATTTAAATAAAAACCGTTTTACCTTCCCCGGCAACGGCGCCAAAATTTGGTTTAGGCAAAACCTGCACCCAAAATACGAGATTTCAGAACTTATAATAAAAATGTGCAAGTGCTCAATTCTTCCGCTATAGCAAGTGGCTATGCGGGTCGTGATCCACAGGGAGGGTTTTGCGATAGAAGCATTTACGTTCTTTTATTGAAATCTTATTGAAAACCAAACGAGAGTTCTTCTCTGTTTTTAAGTTAAGAAAATGGAAAAGAGAATTATGTTATGTTAGAAGAAAATGAAAGATGAAGAAGGTGAAAAAATCAGAAAACAATAAAAGCGACTATGTACAAATAGATTTGGAAAAGAAGAGTGAAAACAATTTGGAAGAGGTGGTGATCTACATTAAAGAAAAAAGAAAAGAAAGAAAGACAAGTACTTACCTTCTTTTTACCAAAAGCTTACCTTGAGTTCTTAGCGATGATTTTACCTTGAAGTGGAGGCATTCAGCGCATAGCCCATAAGATTAGATTTTTGGTCTCTTCCACATTACATCATCAAGACTACTTCAAGTATGAAATGATACAGAGAGACTCACAATTCCATCGTCATGAGCTATCGGTGGCACTCGCAAAGGCAAGGCTCTTTCGATGCTTTTAGACTCATTTGGAAGACAATTTGTACCAAAAGAAGAGTAAAGTAGAAAAGAAGAAGACGAAGAAAACTAAAAAGAAGTACATACAAAGAAAGAACAAAGATTTGACTTCATAACAATCAAAGAAAAGAAAGAAAACCTTACACCATTGTCACTATAGCTCCAGCTTCATTCTTGTTCTTCGATGAAAGTATGATCTCCTCTTATTTACATCAATGAAAATTATAATTACATGAAAAAGAAAAACAAAAACCTAAACTAAGAAATGAAAAACTAGTATAAATCCTAACTCTGCATTGGCGTCCATTTTTCAGCGCAGATACTGGCCTTTTATAGGCATAAACCCAACAACCAGGATCCCGGGGAGATCGGGGGAGCAAACGCTCCCCCTAACTCCCCAACAATGCCGCGGAAACGCGGCTTGGGCCGCGTTTTCGCGGCCAGGGTGTGGCCAGGTGGCCACACCCTGTTGGTGGGTCGCGCTGGTTTCTCCCTATGACTTTATCTGGAGTTGGTTTGACAGTTTGGCTCTGAGATTTTGAAGAAATGGCCTTGGATTCTTGGCTTTAACCGATCGATCCTGAGAGGATTCTTTTCAGCCAGTTTCAACCTCTTGATTTTTCCCTGATTTAGTGAGTGCGAATTAATTCTGATTTAATTCAGAATTTGGTGCTTTTGGGCTCATTTCTCTTCATCTCCTTAAGGATTGGGCCTGCAAATAAATTAAAAAATTAATTAGGACAATGTAGGCTTTTATTCTATAATAAGTATGGACATATGATATTAAATATGCAATATTAGCGACAATCAATGACCATATTTTTGCAATCCTTAGGAAGCCGGGTTGTAAGCGCGGTGACTAAACCATTTAGTGCACCCCTTGGTGATGAGGACACTTGGTCCGATATTGCCGCAAAGGAGTTTGATGCTAATGCTAGGACACACTATGCCTTACTTCAAGCTCTTAATGATGATGATATTTCAAGAGTCATTCATTGCAAATTCGCACATGAGATTTGGACTAACTTATTTGTCACTCATGAGGGAACTTCACAAGTAAAGAGGCCAAAAATCGACCTTCTTCGTTCCCAATATGAAAATTTTTCTATGCAAGAGAATGAAACCATAGATGATATAGTTACTAAATTTACCAAGATTATTAGTGGACTTTCTTCTTTAGGTGATGCTATTGACAACAACTAAAAGGTGAGGAAGATCATCCGTGCACTCCCTCAATCTTGGGGAGTCAAAGCCACAACTTTGAAGGAGCTCAATGACAAGAAAGAAATGGAGCTTATCGGTCTCATTGGAATCTCAAAACCTATGAGATAGAAAGAAAAGCAAGAGAAGAGATGGCTCCTCCCAAGAAGAAAGCTATTGCCTTCAAGAATTCTTCCACCTACTCCAACGACGATGATGAAGAAGAGGATGATGATGATCTTTCTCTTCTTGTAAAGAATGTTCGGAGAATGTACAAAAGACAAAGTTCCAAAATAGAAGGAGATGGCAAGGTAAAGAAGAGAAGAAAATCATTTGCTTTAATTACCGGAAACCGGGTCGTATTGTTGCGGAATGCCCGGAAAACAAAAGCAAACCCTCCACTTCTAAGAAGCCATATAAAAAGAAAGTTTTAAAGGCTACTTAGGATTCGGAGAGTGAATTCGATGAGTAAGTCGACACCGCCAACATGTGCTTCATGGCAAATAAAAGCACAAGTAAGGTAACTCCTGATATATCTATTGATTGTGAGCTTTCTATAGATAAACTAGGAGAAGCTTTTGAAGAACTGTCTCATAACTATGATTTTCTCAAAAAGAAATACTTGAAATTGAAAAAGAAAAATAAATCTCTCAATCACAAAGTCTTCACTCTTACAAAAGAAAAGGATGAATTGTTTTCTACTCTTGTTTCTACACAAAAGGATTTTGATAACTATAAAATTTCTTGCAAAGGTAAATTTTCACAAATTGATGAACATGAAATTTTCATACTAAATGAGAAAATTGATTCATTAGGAATTGTTTTGAAGAAATATGAATTTGATAAAAATATACTAGAGGCTATGTTTCCTAAGAAACATGTCCCAAAGAAACATTCACATGCTATTCATGCTCATGTCCATAAATCACAACCTTTACATCATGCCAAGCACCCTAAACATGCCCACACCCCACACACACATTATGCATTCATGTATGATAAAGTCTTTTCATGCACATATTGTTACCGTAAAGGTCATTTAGTTAAATTTTGCTATGATAGGATTAATGCATCGCATAATCATGTTTGGGTTCGAGATACTAACTTTCAAGAACCCAAAAAAGTTTAGGTACCAAAGTTAACAAATTTGTTAAATGATGTAGGTACATTCCAAGGTCCAACGACATAAAGAGTCGTGGTATCTTGATAGTGGTTGCTCAAGGCACATGACTTGGGATATCAACAACTTTGCAACCCTATCAAGATACCATGAAGGTGGCACCGTCACCTTCGGAGATGACGTCAAAGGAAAAATCATTGGTGTTGGTAATGTTAAACTTGGTACATCTCCTTTAATAGAAAATGTTGTTTTAGTTGATGGCTTCAAGTATAATCTCTTGAGTGTTAGTCAACTTTGTGACAAAGGTTTTGACGTTGTTTTTGATAACCTAGCATGTAGAGTTATTGATAGATAATCCAATACATGTATATTTTTCGAATTTCGTGAAAAAATGTATACATGATTGACATGTCTAATATGCTATGCAATGCTACTTGTATGAAAGCCCTCGATGATGACTCTTGGTTGTGGCATAGGAGATTAGGCCACATTTCTCTTGACCATCTATCTAAATTAAACAATAAGGAAATGGTAAAAGGTATTCCTTACTTGAACTTTGAAAAGGACAGCATTTGCGATGCATGCCAACTTGGGAAACAAACCAAGTCCTCTTTCAAGTCAATCAAGGATATCATGACATCACGACCCTTGGAGTTGATCCATGTGGATTTATTTAGTCCTACTCAAACCAAAAGTCTAAGTAGGAATCGTTTTACTTTCGTTTAAGTTGATGATTTCTCTCGTTTTACTTGAGTTTTCTTTTTATAATACAAAAATCAAGCCTTTTATATTTTTAAGCCTTTAAGAAAAGAGTTGAAAAGGAAAAAGATTCTTCTATTTTAAGAATAAGAAGTAATAGAGGTGGTGAATTCAATAACCAACCCTTTACCACTTTTTGTGAAGAACATGAAATTAATTATGAACTATCTTGTCCTAGAACTTCACAACAAAATGGAGTCGTTGAGAGGAAAAATCGTACATTACAAGAGATGGCTAGGACAATGATAAATGAATATGTTTATCTATGGGCCGAGGCCGTTAACACATCTTGCTACATATCAAATAGGGTTTTTTTGTGCAAAAACACTTCAAAAATATCTTTTGAGATCTATTTTTCTAGAAAGCCAAATGTTTCATACTTTAAAGTTTTTGGCTGTAAATGTTTTGTTTTGAATACTAAAAATAATTTAGGTAAATTTGATACAAAGTCTTATGAAGCAATTTTTGTTGGTTACTCTAATATTAGTAAAGCTTAAAGAGTTTTCAATAATTCATCCTTAACTATTGAAGAATTTATACATGTAAAGTTTGAGGAATCTAATGTGTTTGTTAAGAATGTTGTAGAAATAGATTCCCTAAATGAAGACATGGAGAGAACTACTTTGAAGGACTCACCTACTCTTGAATACATGCCAAAGGATAATGAAGGAAATGAAGTTCAAGAAAATGAGGTTCAAGGAAATGAAATTCAAGAAGTTGAACTTGAGACTACTCAACCACTTCTAAAAGATTGGAGATACAATCCACATCATCCCAAGGATCTTATTACAAAAGGGGTAACTACTCGTTCTAAACTTCATGATCTTTGTGGGCACTATGCATTTATTTCTCACTTTGAACCAAAGAACATCCTCGAAGCCGAGGGCGACTCATATTGATTGCTAGCTATGCAAGAGGAGCTCAATCAATTCGAGCGCAACCAAGTTTGGCATCTTGTTCCTAGGCCCCACGATAGACCAACAATTGGTACTAAATGAATCTTTAAGAACAAGTTGGATGAGTTGAAAAATGTTGTTAGGAATAAAGCTAGGTTAGTGGCCCAAGTTTACACTCAAGTCAAAGGTATCGATTTTGAGGAAACTTTTGCACCCGTAACACGGCTTGAAGCCATACGGATGACACTTGCATTTGCTTCTTATAAAGATTTTAAACTTTTTCAAATAGATGTAAAAAGTGCTTTCTTAAATGGATTTATTGAAGAGGAGGTGTATATTGAACAACCCCCGGGTTTGTTGATCCAACACATCCGAATTTTATTTTCAAACTTGACAAAGCTCTTTATAGTTTAAACCAAGCCCCTAGGGCTTGGTGTGAAAGACTTTCTTCATTTCTAATTTCTAATGGTTTTAATAAAGAAAAAATAGATACTACTTTGTTTACAAAACATGTTGAAAATGATATACTTATAGTTCAAATATATGTTGATGATATCATATTTGGTTCTACTAATGAAAATCTTTGCAAAGTTTTTGAATCATGCATGAAAGAAGAATTTGAGATGTCTATGATGGGCGAACTTAACTATTTTCTTGGTCTCCAAATCAAGCAAAGGAAGGATGGGATCTTCATCAATCAAGCCAAGTATACGAAGGAACTTATCAAGAGATTTGGGCTTGAAGGGGCTAAGACAAGCAAAACTCTCATGGCTACCACCATAAAGCTTGACAAGGATGAACAAGGTACAAGTGTAAACATTAAGCTTTATCGTAGCATAATTGGTAGCTTGTTGTATTTAACGGCTAATAGGCCGGACATTATGTTTTGTGTATGTCTTTATGCTCGATTTCAATCGTGTCCTAAAGAGTCCCATTTGATTGTGATAAAACGCATTATTAGATATCTTAAGGGCACAATTAAAATGGGTTTGTGGTATCAGAAGACCGGACAATTTTCATGACGAGTTTTTCGGATGCGACTATGCGGGTTGTAAAGTGGATAGGAAGAGTACAAGTGGAACATGTCAATTTCTTAGTAATTGTCTTGTTTCATGGTCTTCAAGGAAGCAAAATTTGGTAACCCTCTCAACCGCCAAGGCGGAGTATGTTGCGGCAGAGGGCTTGTTGTGCACAAGTCCTTTGGATGAAACATACTATCCTTGACTATGATTTGCATTTTGACCATATTAAAATATTTTATGATAATACTATTCGTATGACTAAAAATGCAAATTAACATAGTAAGATTAAGCACATTGACATTCGGTATCACTTTCTTCGAGATCATTATGAGAAAAGTGATATTGAAATTGAATATATTTCTACCGATTTTCAACTTGCCGATATTTTTACAAAACCACTAGACTATGCTAGGATTTCCTTTATTTGTGGTGAATTGAATGTTTGTGTTATGGAAACATGAAAAAAAAAATTTACCCTTTTTGATGTATGACAAAAGGGGGGAGAAAAAGTTAGCTTATTATTATTTTGAGTTTTAAATTATGCATTTTGAGTTTTGAAAAGTTGTTTTGAGTTTTGAGTTTTAAGTTATAACAAGTTAGTTATGAGTTTTGAGTTTTAAGTTATAACAAGTTAGTTTTGAGTTTTGAATTTTGAGTTTTGGATTTTGAATTATAAAAGGTTAGTTTTTGAGTTATAAGTTTTGAGCAATATGTTTTGAATTCCTATGTCTCTCTTATGGCAAAGTTCTTAGTTTCTGCTTTTCATGTATATAGCCATTCATATATATATATATATATATATATATATATATATATACATATATATATATATATACATATATATATATATATATATATATATATATATATATATACATATATATATATATATATATACATATATATATATATATATATATATATATATATATATATATATATATATATATATATATATATATATACATATATATATATATACATATATATATATATATACATATATATATATATATATATATATATATAGCATGATTTGTGGGGGAGCTTCCAAGCTTTTTTCCCATGTTTTTGTTAAATAACTCATATTTTTTGTCATCATCAAAAAGGGGAGATTGTGAAGGTACACCTAGAGGGGAGTGAATAGGTGTACGGCTAATCTAGTGAACTAAATGCGAAAATTAAAAACTAATTGCAACTACACTTAATGCAACCAACGAGTGTAGCCGAATTCCCGATGAAGAGCTCTGGACTAACTCCTCTTGATTCCTCTGAATAAGAGTTGAGGCACTATATGAAGCTCTCGTGGTTAAGCACAAGTGAGGCACACACAAACAAGCCAAGCATATAATGAATATATGACAATATAAATGATGCAATGGCACAATATAAAGAGAGAGAGTTAGAGTCAATGGATCAAGCGCAAACAACAAGATTTGTTTCGAGGTTCGAGCACCCAGCTCTACGTCCCCGCCTTCACCCAGAAGGATTTCCAATCCACTTGTCCACACAGGACTCTCACACAGGGAACCTCTACCGAGGATTTGGGGCAATTATAATATGGAGTACACAACTCCTCTCTCAATCAAAACAACCTCTACACTTAGAGGCTAGGCACAAAGCCACCACAATATCCACCTCACAAATGAGGGATAATCACAAAGCCAAATAAGGATCATCTCACACTTGAGGGATACAACCCAATTGCACAATCTCCTCTACACTAAGAGGGAAAGGCACAAAGCTAACAATGATAAGGGTTTACAACTTGGTGGTATATCTCAACCACAAACCAATTTTCCCACAAATAAAATATCTTATAGATAGGATAGAATGATATAGCTCAATTGCGGAAAACAAGAGTTTGGAAATCAAAAACTCAAAGAAAAACTCTAGGGAAAACTTTAAATAGAATTGAAAGTGAAGATCAAAACAATTCCCAAAGAATTTTCTTTTCAAATGATTTTCCAACCCTTTTAAAAACAAGAAGAAAATAAAATCTTTAAGCACTAAAAACTCTTTAAAAACTTGCTGGAAGATGTAAATTTTTGCTCTGAAAAATTCTTGGAAAAAACCTCTCTCAAATGGGGTTTTTATAGCCTCTTTAAAAAACTAGTCGCTGCCGCAAATATAGTCAGATTTGACCATCCGGTCGACCGGCCAGTCACTGGCCAACGGTTGAATTTTGACCATTGCCAACCACCGGTCGACCGCCCTTACCCGAGAGTAAGGGGACTTCAGTCGGTCGACCGCCAGGTCGACCGGCCAAACCCAATGGCCTTTGCGCACGTCTCGAGCACGTCCGGTCGACCAGTCCGGTCGACCGGCTCCTGGTCCAGTTGACCGGCACGGTCGACCGCCAGGGCCTGACAGAAGCAATTTTGGGACTGAAAAATTTTGTTTTAATTTTAAATTAATCCCATAAAACTACTAAAATATCACAAAAATAAGTTCTAACATTATATTTGATATACAAACATGTGTGAAAAATTTCAACACATATTTCAAATAATTTGAACCATTTTTGTGTTATGAAAATTTTGCCGAAAATCAAAATACGTATTTTTCAAACTTGGATTTTTCAAATGAAAACTCGTTTTGTCCAAAACTCATCCAAATACAAAAACATGATATTTAAACAACTTTTAGGCATGTAGTATATGGATATAAACCAATATACATGAAATAGATATATATCAATATTTTTGATATTAAATCCGAAAATAAGTTTTGTTACAAAACCTAAATACATGAATAGGTTATCAAACTAAGTTTGTCTAAGCCTATGATGCATACATGTATATAGAACAATTCTAATACACATTAAACCATGTAAATTTGTTTTGATGGATCTATTCATGAAAACCAAGATCGGTTAAACTAAAAACCGAAAACCAAAACATGAAAACTCAAACAAATGTGTGTGTTGTGAATTTGAGCATATCACACTATCTAGTCTTTAAAAATGGATCTAAACACAAAACTAAACTATGTACCGAAGTCTTCTTGACGAACTCCGTCTTCAAGCCGACTCGATCCAAACCGTGATCCACCGAGCTTGGCTCCAACGAGTGCTATATATGATCTTGATGCTCGGGCTCTTGAATCACTATGTGAGAAGCTTCAAAATATCTTTGTTGAAGCTAATCACCTACTAATATCTTGGTTAAGGATCTGAAATTAAACATCATAAGATTATTAGTAAACATAACTTCATGAGTTAATCATCATCAAAACTAGAGTGGAAGGCCTCTGGGCCAACAATCTCCCCCTTTTTGATGATGACAAAACTCATGGAGTTATATATGCATGGATTAAAGTAAAGCTTCAAATAAGCTCCCCCTTAACTCATGCATCACAATAAATAATAATATATGGCAATGAAGCACATGAATCTAAACAAACATGTATGCAAATATAAGGAGATAAACATGCATAAACAAGCATGGAACACATCAAATTCTTTTCTCCTTTTTTGTAAAACAAAACAATATGCATAAACAAGAAATCTTTTCCAAAACATGCATATATACTGAAATACTTCTCCCCCTTTTTGTCAATCATTAATAAAGGGGTTAAAGTAAACACAAAAATAATGTTCTCCCCCACAAAGAGGTGAACTCAAATCAATCAATAAAGAGATATATGCGATATACATTCATGAAGAGGAAGACGCTAAGTTAACTTCCCTATATACATACATTACATGAAGAAAGGATGACAAGCCCTAATTCACATAACACATAATATGCAATGCATAAGAGGAGATGAGAAGCTCCCCCTACACACGTGTACCGCATAGAGAAGAGTTGTCAAGCTCCTTAATATAAGATACACTCAACATGAATCTATATGTAGAAGAGATGTTAAGCTCTCCTTGCATATAGGTAATACAAATTAAAACATTTTTAATTTTCTTATTAAAACAAAATTTTGAGATATCTTAGTAAATCAAATTTTAGGATATCATTTGTAAATAAACATTACAAAATTTGAATTTTTTCTTAAATTAAGATATCACAAGATATAGATACCATATGAAATAAAATCATTTGTGATACCAAATTGAAGGTAAACAAATAAACATCTTGATACCAATTGAAAGTATTTTTCATTTTGAACATATGATACCAAATTAAAATCAATATTCATTTTTCAATTATTTTTCATCATAAAGTATGGGAGTGAAAATCAAAGGTAAACAAAATACCAATTGAAAGATAAAATATGAATTTTCTCCCCCTTTATGAAATACCAAATAAAACGATGCATAAGCTTGTATTAAGACACCAATTGAAACATAATCAATTGAGATAAGATAGTAAAAAATCAAGCTTAGCATACCCAAAATTTGTGCTCAAACATATATAAATATAGTAAGCACAAATAAGACATATATATATATATGTATGAAAAATTAGATACCAATCGAAATTGATACTATTTGAAGTGTAAGCATACATATATATAAACATATATATGAGTATACAAAAAGAGTGTCAATATTGATACCAATTGAAACAATCCAATGATACCAATTGAAAATATAATATGATCAAATGTATAACTCATATTACCTACCACCCATTTTATGCACAAGTTTAAAAAGATTTTCAATAATAAGCATACAAGGCATGGTCGCCCAACCAACCGCCCTTAAATAGGTAGGAGTTTTCAAAAATAGGTTTGAAGATAAAGTATGTTTGAAAACTCTACCATATGAAGAATACGAAGTAGTTATATGAAAAATTTGTAAACTAGTACGAAATTCTTCAAACAAGGAATAAAACAAAAATATTTTTCATGAAACATGAAACTCACATGATAGCCAACACTCAAAGTCAATGAAGCATAAATATGACTCATGAAAACAAAGCATGAGTAAACAAGAAAGGTGAGTGTACAAATAAAATGTGAAGAACATAATCATGAAAGGTAGGCAATAAGCTCAATTGAAATACATGAAAACATGAAAATCGTTAAAACTAAATTTTCATTAAAACAATTTGTACTTCAAGGCATATGTTTGTTTTGTCAAAACAAGAAGTATACATACATATCCTTAAACACAATTGAGTCTATAATAAATATTTGCATGAAAAGCAAATGACTCAAGGGGTATACATGTACATCTTAAGGTTTGGCAAAATAGACATATACATGAAGTGAATGAAGGTACACCTAGAGGGGGGTGAATAGGTGTTATTGCTAATCTAGAACCAAATGTGAAACTAAGTGCGCTAAATGCGGAAGCTAATGCAAATTTTGCAAACACACTTAGTACAATCAACAAGTGTAGCCGAATTCCCCGCGAAGGGCTCTGGACTAACTCCTCTTAATTCCCCTTGAATGGGTTGAGGTGCTATGTGAAGCTCTTGTTGATTAGGTACAAGTGAGGCACACACAAACAATCAAACCAAGCAAATACAATAAATAGCAATATGAATTATGTAAGGCAACACAAGCAATATATGATATGAATGAAGTATGACAATAAGAATGATGCTATGCACAACACAAATGTAAAGAGAGAGTTAGAGAGACAATGGATCAAAACGCAAACACCAAGATATGTTTCGAGGTTCGAGCACCTTGCTCTACATCCCGCCTACACCACCATGTAGGATTTCCAATCCACTATCAACGTCCACCGAGGGAATCTTCACCGAGAAGGATTTTTACAACCAAGGGAGTACCGAACTCCTCTCTCAAACAACCACCTCACAACCGAGGGGTAGGCCCGTAGCCAATACAACAACAACAACGAATCACCTCTACCGAAGAGGGATATACAAACCAACTCCACCTCTCACTAGAGGGAGCAAACCAACAACCCAATTACACAACCTCAACCTCTACCTAAGAGGGAGCAACCAAGAAATCAAGGGTTTACAATAGGTGGTCTCTTTCAACCACAAACCTCTTTCCTTTTTCTTTTTCAAAAAAAAATACAAGATCCTAAATAGATTAGGATAGATGATAAGCTCAAGTGTGGAATCAAAGTGTTTTTGGAAACAAGCAACAAAGAAAAACTACTTGGGAAATCTCTTGTATATGATAGAAATAAAAGATCAAATCAAAATCCCAAAACCTAGTTTTCTTTGATTTTCCAAAAACTCAAAACAATAAAGATTGAAATCTTTTTAGCACAAAAACTATTTTAAAACTCTTTTAAAACAATGGAGAAAGTCTGCAAATTTTGTCTCTAAAAACCTTAGCCAAAAACCCAAGAGAATGGGGTTTATATAGGCCAAACCAGAAACTAGCCGTTAGAGCTGAGCTGGCAGCTCTGACAGGCAGCGGTCGACCGGCCCGGTCGACCGCCAACGGTCAGAATATGACCGTTGGGCAACTGCGGTCGACCAGCCCGGTCGACCCAAACAAACAGAGAGCACTGCTCTCTGTCCGGTCGACCGGCCCGGTCGACCGTCTCAGGGTTTCCAAACGTGCACAGATCTGTGCACGTCCGTCGACCGGCCCGGTCGACCGGACTTCAGCCAAGTCGACTAATAAACTGATTTAGTTGACTGGTTGAGTCCTGGACCTGAAAACTGGATATAAAAATATTTTCAAAAATCTTTTAATACTCCTAAAAATCACCAAAACAGTTTTATCATTTTGCATTGATATATAAACATGTGGTAAAAAGTTTAGGTCAAACATCAATCAATAAGAACTATTTTTATGTCTTATCATTTTTACCAAAAACCAAAAACTGTATTTTTTAAAACTTAGATTTTGAATAGAAAATACGTTTTGTCTAAAACTTTTCCAAATACAAAAACATGATATTTAAACAACTTTGAAGCATGATGCATATGGATAGAAATCCAATATACATGAAACATATTCATATCATAGTTCTTATCTTTAATTCCAAAATTAAGTTTTGACAAAAATACAAAAACATGAATAAGTAAGTCAAAACTAAGTTTGTCTAGGAAATTGAAGCATGCATGTATATAGAACAAATCATATATACATAAAACCATGTAAACTTGTTTTGATCTATCTATTCATGAAAACTGAAATCCAAATCATGAAACGTGTGTGTTTTGTGCACTTGAGCATATCAACTATACTAAGCTTTACAAATAGATCTAAAACACACTATCTTAACTATGGAAACCTAAGTCTTCTTGATGATCTTCATCTTCAAGTAGACTTGCTCCAAAACTCCATCCATGGGCTAGGCAATGTGTGATCTTGAAGCTTTGGCCCTGGAATCATCATGAAAAGCTTCTAAACTCCTTGTTGAAGCTAATCATCAACTAATATCTTGGTTAATGAATCTGAAACTTAAACAACACAAGATTATTAGTAAACATAACTACATGAGTTAATCATCATCAAAACTAGAGTGGAAGGCCTTTGGGCAAACAATCTCCCCCTTTTTGATGATGACAAAACTCATGGAGTTATATATGCATGGATTAAAGTTAAGCTTCAAAGAAGCTCCCCCTTAACTCATGCATAAACAAATAAATAAAAGATACGCAATGAATGTATATAAACATGTATGCATCAATATGCATAAAACATATTCTAGAAGCTCTAGTTTTACCAATTAAATTAATAAAGCATTAACAATAACACTAGATGCTCTAGATACCAATAAAACATCAATAAAACTTAATATATGCAAAAACATAAGTATGCATATATAAAAACAAACATGTACCAATCATGCATAGTTTTATAAATGTTTTATATGCATGTTAAACTCTCAAATAATTCTCCCCCTTTTTGTCAATCATCAACAAAGGGGTAAACATTCAAAACAATAAATGAGGGGTAAAAAACTTTCTCCCCCCATTTTTTTTGTCAATCAAAACAATAAAACAATGTTCTTTCCCTTTTTGTCTAAAAACAAAAACAAGATCAATAAGGGGTGACTATAAAAACATGATATCAATTGAAAATATGTCAATGAAGCATCTTGATACCAATTAAAAGTAAACAAAATTTTAGATACCAATTAAAGGCAAACAAAAATCAATCAATCAAAATTTTTGTGTTTTCTTTAATCAAAATTTTAATACCAATTTAAAACATAAGACATCTTGATACCAATTGTAAATAATTTTCATTTTGAACATATGATACCAATTTGAAAATTTTCAATCATAAAGTAAGGGAGTGGGAATCAAATACCAATTGAAATATGAAAATTGAATTTTCTCCCCCTTTATGAAATACCAACAAAAATTATGCATAGGCTTGTAATAAGATATCAATTGAAAACTATATCAATTGAAATAAAGTTGAAGTTCAAGCACTAGCATAAAAACATATATGTGTATAAAATAGAATGAGTACCAATCACTAATAGATGATACCAATTGAAAATATACATACACAATAAACATATGAGTATACAAAAAGGATCAAAATGATACCAATTGAAAGAGTTCAATGATACCAATTGACATAACAATAAAAGCATGGTATAACTCATATAACTAATCCACCCATCTCATGCACAAGTTTAAAATAATTTTCAGGATAAACATACAAGGCATGGACTCCCATCCAACCTCCCATAAAGGGTAGGGGTTTTCAAAAATAGATTTGAAAATTAGCTTAGTTTGAAAATCTCTGCCAAAATGAAGAATACCGTAACTAGTTAATTGAAAATCTTATAAACTAGTACGAAATCCTTCAAGTAAGGAATAAAACAAAATTATTTTCATAAAACATGAAATCCATATGATAATCAACACTCTAATTCAATTAGGCATAAATATGACTCATGAAAACAAAACATGAGCAAGCAATAAATGTGAGTGTACAAATAAAGTGTGAATATCATAATCATGAAAATTTTTCATTAAGCTCAATTATTCCTTAAAAAAAGAAAACATGAAAACATACAAATCATCTAAACTATTTAATCTTCAAGGTGTATGTATGTCTTATACAAACTAAAGCATACATACATATCCAAAACACAAAGAGTCCACAAGATATATGCATTAAGGCACGTGGCTCAACAAGGATAAACATGTATATCTAATAGTTTGGACAAGATAGACATATACATGAAGTTAAACAATAAACACAAAATCAAGAAAATCTAAATCTTCATCAAACAACAAATTTCATTTCAAGATATATGTATGAATTGTCAACACAATAAGTATACATACATATCCCTAAACACAATTGAGTCCATATATAGATTTGCATGAAAGGCAAATGACTCAAGGGGTATACATGTTTATCTTAAAGTTTGGCAATAATACACATATACATGAAGTGAAAAATCATAAGACAAATTCAAAAATGGAATACAAGTTTAAAATGTATGAATCATCAAAACTAGACTATACTAGCACATCTAATGGGTTCAAATAAGCATTAAGCACAAACATATATAAAGATTTATTTGTGGCCCACTATATGTACAAGTATAAATCCTAGTCTTAATGAAAACTAACACTTAAACATGTAATCTAACATGAAGCATCAAAACACATATAAAATCATCATGATAAAACTAAACATGATTACTATATAAATTCACATGTATTAGATCCATGATGTACATTATAGCTTAAACTAAAGTGAGAACACTAAATATGGGTTCATATAAGCATGTGTGTCTCAAATACTATACATGTATGTCAAGGATCTAACAAATATGATATTTACATACTAATCCATAGACAATTAAACATGCTATAAAACAATAAAATGGAAGGCATGTAAACAATAAATGGGAGTAAAGGATTGTTACCAAAACCGAAGAAGCAACTTTTCTTGTCTCCAAAACATGGTGGTCCTCTCCACCAAACCTTCCCTTGAAAGTGATGCATCCAATTGATAAGCTTTAAGTACGGAACGCATCCACTCCAAGGTGCCTCTACTCTCACGTCATGTGAGAGCCACACCTACATTAAACAAAGGAGGGTGGTCTTTGGTACCCATATCTTCTTGGGTCCATGGGGGTTAGTCTCCTCTCTAACCCAAACAAACTTCTTTGCTAAATTTGAAATATTTAATCTATCATAGTAAAATTTAGTAAGATGGCCTTTTCGGCCACAATGTGTACATGTGTACACATGAGCATACATGTGTTGATGGTGTCCGTGTGGAGCATGTGTATGCCGTGGAGGGTCTGCATGCATAAAAGTTGGAACTTGTTTCTTTCGAACCAAGGATTCCAAACGTGAGTGGTTCATGGCACATTGGCTCATAGTGGAGCCCAAACAATCAACCTTCTTCTTAAGCATGGATATTTCATTGTTAATTAAAGAAGAGGTGGCACATGCAATAGGTGATCTAGGTGAAACTACCCTAGCATGGCAATCATGAGAAACAATATCATTTTTCAAAGATTTATTTTTATTTAAACAAATTTCTAATTCTTTAGAAAAAAATCAATTTCATTTTCAAAACATCATTTTCTTTTAAAACAAAATCAACTTTTGAAGACAAATTTTCATTCTTCTTCAAAAGTGTTTCACAATCATTTTTAGACTTTAAAAATTTATTTTCTTTAAGTGCAAGTTCTAATTGAGATCTCAATGAATTCCTTTCATTATAGACCTCAACCTTCTCTTGCAAAACAATATCAAGTCTAGAATGCAAATTTTTATTTTCTTTTTCAATTTCTAGACTTTTCTTTTTCAAAATTTTATATTTTTCTATCAATTTTTCACATACAATAGATAGTTCTTCATTTAAGGTATGAGCATCATAATCATCACATGAAGAACTAGCATACTCATTATCATCTAAGTGGGTTTCCGAGTGTACCTCAAGGGAGTCATTCCCTTGGACCGTATAGCATTGTTGTGGCTCGGATTCTCCACTAGACTCCTCTTCTTGGATTTGTACTTGAAGCTCGGAGGTGGTGGTTGTTGTCAATTTGTTCCACACTACAAAAGCGGAAACAAAGTTAGAAATACGCAAAAGATATTCTTTAGGTAATGTGCTTCTAATGGCCTTTAGGGCTTGTGCATTGGCCCCTATATGATTGCTATTACCAAGATAGCATTTCTTGGTAGCGGCAAGATAAACATGCAAGCCTAGGGTTTGGAGGTATATAGACATCCTAGTCTTCCACACAAGAATGTTGGAAGGGTCATACATAGGTGGGGTCATGAAGTCCATGGCAAACTATATGAGTGTGCAAACAAACAAATGCAAACAAAAGATTAGCAAGCAAAAGGATCTCACTCCTAGGATGTTAAGCCTAAGTATCAGGAGCACCCGCTCTGATACCAATTGAAGGTACACCTAGAGGGGGGTGAATAGGTGTTATTGCTAATCTAGAACCAAATGTGAAACTAAGTGCGCTAAATGCGGAAGCTAATGCAAATTTTGCAAACACACTTAGTACAATCAACAAGTGTAGCCGAATTCCCCGTGAACGGCTCTGAACTAACTCCTCTTGATTCCCCTTGAATGGGTTGAGGTGCTATGTGAAGCTCTTGTTGATTAGGTACAAGTGAGGCACACACAAACAATCAAACCAAGCAAATACAATAAATAGCAATATGAATTATGCAAGGCAACACAAGCAATATATGATATGAATGAAGTATGACAATAAGAATGATGCTATGCACAACACAAATGTAAAGAGAGAGAGTTAGAGAGACAATGGATCAAAACGCAAACACCAAGATATGTTTCGAGGTTCGAGCACCTTGCTCTACATCCCCGCCTACACCACCGTGTAGGATTTCCAATCCACTATCAACGTCCACCGAGGACTCCCACCGAGGGAACCTTCACCGAGAAGGATTTTTACAACCAAGGGAGTACCGAACTCCTCTCTCAAACAACCACCTCACAACCGAGGGGTAGGCCCGTAGCCAATACAACAACAACAACCAATCACCTCTACCGAAGAGGGATATACAAACCAACTCCACCTCTCACTAGAGGGAGCAACCAACAACCCAATTACACAACCTCAACCTCTACCTAAGAGGGAGCAACCAAGAAATCAAGGGTTTACAATAGGTGGTCTCTTTCAACCACAAACCCCTTTCCTTTTTCTTTTCCACAAAAAAATACAAGATCCTAAATAGATTAGGATAGATGATAAGCTCAAGTGTGGAATCAAAGTGTTTTTGGAAGCAAGCAACAAAGAAAAACTACTTGGGAAATCTCTTGTATATGATAGAAATAAAAGATCAAATCAAAATCCCAAAACCTAGTTTTCTTTAATTTTCCAAAAACCCAAAACAATAAAGATTGAAATCTTTTTAGCACAAAACTATTTTAAAACTCTTTTAAAACAATGGAGAAAGTCTGCAAATTTTGTCTCTAAAAACCTTAGCCAAAAACCCAAGAGAATGGGGTTTATATAGGCCAAACCAGAAACTAACCGTTAGAGCTGAGCTGGCAGCTCTGACAGGCAGCGGTCGACCGGCCCGGTCGACCGCCAACGGTCAGAATATGACCGTTGGGCAACTGCGGTCGACCGGCCCGGTCGACCCAAACAAACAGAGAGCACTGCTCTCTGTCCGGTCGACCGGCCTTGTCGACCGTCTCAGGGTTTCCAAACGTGCACAGATCTGTGCACGTTGGTCGACCGGCCCGGTCGACCGGACTTCAGCCAAGTCGACTAATAAACTGATTTAGTCGACTGGTTGAGTCCTGGACCTGAAAACTGGATATAAAAATATTTTCAAAAATCTTTTAATACTCCTAAAAATCACCAAAAATAGTTTAATCATTTTGCATTGATATATAAACATGTGGTAAAAAGTTTAGGTCAAACATCAATCAATAAGAACTATTTTTGTGTCTTATCATTTTTACCAAAAATCAAAAACTGTATTTTCTAAAACTTAGATTTTGAATAGAAAATACGCTTTGTCTAAAACTCTTCCAAATACAAAAACATGATATTTAAACAACTTTGAAGCATGATGCATATGGATAGAAATCCAATATACATGAAACATATTCATATCATAGTTCTTGTCTTTAATTCCAAAAATAAGTTTTGACAAAAATATCAAAACATGAATAAGTAAGTCAAAACTAAGTTTGTCTAGGAAATTGAAGCATGCATGTATATAGAACAAATCATATATACATAAAACTATGTAAACTTGTTTTGATCTATCTATTCATGAAAACCGAAATCCAAATCATGAAACGTGTGTGTTTTGTGCACTTGAGCATATCAACTATACTAAGCTTTACAAATGGATCTAAAACACACTATCTAAACTATGAATACCTAAGTCTTCTTGATGATCTTCATCTTCAAGTAGACTTGCTCCAAAACTCCATCCATGGGCTAGGCAATGTGTGATCTTGAAGCTTTGGCCCTGAATCATCATGAAAAGCTTCTAAACTCCTTGTTGAAGCTAATCATCAACTAATATCTTGGTTAATGAATCTGAAACTTAAACAACACAAGATTATTAGTAAACATAACTACATGAGTTAATCATCATCAAAACTAGAGTGGAAGGCCTTTGGGCCAACAGTGAAAACACATGATTATAAAACATGTCCAAGATGGGGAATACAAGTTAAAATGCATGAATCATCAAAACTAGACTATACTAGTATATTTAACAAGCACAAATGAGCATTTAAGCATAAACATATAAAAGTCTATTTGTGGCTCACTAGATGTACAAGTATATTTCTAAGTTTTAATGAAAACTAACATCCAAACATGTAATCAAATCATGAAGCATAAAACCAGACATAAATACGATGTAAATACACATGCATTAGAACTATGATATACATAATAGCTAAACAATGGTGAGAACATAACATATGGGTCCATATAAACATGGATGATCTCAAATGCTATACATGCATGTCAATGATCTAATAATCATGGCATTTAACATACTAATTAAAACATGCTAAAACTCAATAATGTGAAAAGCATGTAAATATAAATGGGAGTTAGAGATCGATACCAAAACCAATGAAGGCACCTCTCTTGTTCTCCAAATCAAGGTGGTCCTCCCACCAAAACTCCCCTTGAAAGTGATGCATCCAAATTGTTCTCTTTAAGCTCGGAACGCATCCACTTCAAAGCACCATTACTCTCACGTCATGCGAGAGCCCACACCTACATCAAAAACAATAGGAGTGGTCTTTGGTACCCACACTCTTTTGGGTCCATGGGGATTAATACCTTTCCTAACCCAAACAAACTTAGTTGCTAAATTTACATCATGTATACGATCATAACAAAACTTAGCAAGGTGGCCCTTACGTCCACAATGTGTACAAGTGTACACATGAGCATACATTGTGTGATGGATGTGACCATGAGAAGCATGTGTATGCCGTGGCTTGTGTGCATGCATAAATGGAATTTATTTCTTGCGAAACATAGATTCCAACTGTGTATGATTTAAAGTACATTGGCTCAAAGTGGAGCCCAAACAATCAACACTCTTCTTAAGTAAAGATATATCATTTTTAATCTTAGAAGAGGTGCATGCAATAGGTAAGCTAGGTGATGAAGCTAAATTAGCATAGCAAACATGTGAATCAATATCAATTTTTAAAGATTCATTTTCATTTAAGCAAACTTCTAAATCTTTTGAAATAGAATCAATTTTTATTTTTAAAGAATCATTCTCTTGTACAACAAAATCAAGTTTTAAAGATAAGTTTTCATTTTTCTTTAAAATATCATTACAATCATTTTTATTTTTCAAAAACTCATTTTCATTTAGGGCAAGGTCTAGTTGGGATTTAAGTGAGTCACAATCACTTGAAATCTCTTCCTTCTCTTGCAAAACATTCTCAAGTGTAGAAGATAAGTTTTTATTTTCTTCTTTTAAACCAATATTATCCTTTTTCAAAAGTTTATATTTTTCAAGTAATTTTTCACACGTTTTAGTAAGTTCATTATTTATGGCTTGAGCCTCCATACACTCATTGCAATAGGAACTAGAATTAGCATCTAGTTGAGTTTTCGATTGTACCTCAAGGGAGTCATTCCCTTGGACCATGAAGTAATGTTCGTCGGACTTGTCTCTCCTAGATCTTCTCTTCTTATCGATAATCTTTGATAGCTTGGGAGAAGTCAAAATGCTCCATATTGCAAAAGCGAACTTATAGTGAGAAAACACATGTAAATAATCTTTATGAAGAGATGTTCTAAGTGCCTTTAGGGCTATTGCATTGGCCTGTATATGCTTGCTATCTTTAGGGTAGGATTCCTTAGTAATGGCAAGGTAAACATGCAAGCCTAGTGTTTTTAAATGACAACTCATAAGAGCCTTCCATATGTCAAGCCTACAGATATCAAACTTGGGAGGGCTATCCATGAGTGCAAACAATATGTGTGCAAATGTAAATGTAAAAGATAGATTAGCTAACTAAGATCACACTCCTAGGTGGTTAAACCAAATATCAGGAGCGTAGACTCTGATACCAATTGAAGGTACACCTAGAGGGGGTGAATAGGTGTACGGCTAATATAGTGAACTAAATGCGAAAATTAAAACTAATGGCAACTACACTTAATACAACAACGAGTGCCGCTGAATTCTCGGTGAAGGGCTCTGAACTAACTCCTCTTGATTCCTCTGAATAAGAGTTGAGGCGCTATATGAGCTCTCGTGGTTAAGCACAACTGAGGCACACACAAACAAGCCAAGCATATAATAAATGTATGACAATATAAATGATGCAATGGCACAATATAAAGAGAGAGTTAGAGTCAATGGATCAAGCGCAAACAACAAGATTTGTTTCGAGATTCGAGCACCCAGCTCTACGTCCCCGCCTTCACCAGAAGGATTTTCAATCTACTTGTTCACATAGGACTCCCACACAGAGAACCACCACCGAGGATTTGGGGCAATTACAATATGGAGTACACAACTCCTCTCTCAACCAAAACAACCTCTACACTTAGAGGTTAGGCACAAAGCCACCACAATATCCACCTCACAAATGAGGGATAAGCACAAAGCCAAACAAGGCTCACCTCACACTTGAGGGATACAACCCAATTGCACAACCTACTCTACACTAAGAGGGACAGGCACAAAGTCAAGCAATGATAAGGGTTTACAACTTGGTGGTATATCTCAACCACAAACCAATTTTCTCACAAATAAAAGATCCTATAGATAATATAGAATGATATAGCTCAAGTGCGGAAAACAAGAGTTTGAAAATCAAAAACTCAAAGAAAAACTCTAAGGAAAACTTTAGATAGAATTGAAAGTGAAGATCAAAACATTTCCAAAAGAATTTTTTTTTCAAATGATTTTCCAACCCTTTTAAAAACAAGATGAAAATAAAATCTTAAGCACTAAAAACTCTTTAAAAACTTGCTGGAAGATGTAAATTTTTGCTCTGAAAAATTCTTGGAGAAAACCTCTCTCAAATGGGGTTTTTATAGCCTCTTTAAAAACTAGTCGTTGGCTGCAAATATTTTCAGATTTGACCATCCGGTCGACCGGCCGATCGACCGGCCAACAGTTAAATTTTGACCGTTGCCAACCACCGGTCGACCGCCCTTACCCGAGAGTAAGGGGATTTCAGTCGGTCGACCACCCAGTCGACCGGCTAAACCCAATGGCCTTTGTGCACGTCTCCTGCACATCCGGACGACCGGTCTGGTCGACCGGCTCCTGGTCCGGTCGACCGGCACGGTCGACCACCAGGGCCTGGCAGAAGCAATTTTGGGACTGAAACACTGGGTTTTAATTTTTAAAATAAATCCCATAAAACTTCTAAAATTACACAAAAATAAGTTTTAACATTATATTTGATATACAAACATGTGTGAAAAATTTCAACACATATTTCAAATAATTTGAACCATTTTTGTGATATGAAATTTTGCCGAAAACCAAAATTCATATTTTCCAAACTTGGATTTTTCAAATGAAAATTCGTTTTGTCCAAAACTCATCCAAATATAAAAACATGATATTTAAACAACTTTTAGGCATGTAGTATATGGATATAAACCAATATACATGAAATAGATATAATATATATATATATATATATATATATATATATATATATATATATATATATATATATATATATATATTATATATCAATGTTTTTGACATTAAATCCGAAAATAAGTTTTGTTACAAAACCTAAATACATGAATAGGTTATCAAACTAAGTTTCTCTAAGTCTATGACGCATACATGTATATAGAACAGTTCTAATATACATTAAACCATGTAAACTTGTTTTGATACTATCTATTCATGAAAATCAAGATCGGTTAAACCAAAAACTGAAAACTAAAACATGAAAACTCAAACAAATGTGTGTGTTGTGAACTTAAGCATATCACACTATCTAGTCTTTAAAAATGGATCTAAACACAAAACTAAACTATGTACCGAAGTCTTCTTGACGAACTCCGTCTTCAAGCCGACTCGATCCAAACTGTGATCCACCGAGCTTGACTCCAACGAGTGCTATATATGATCTTGATGCTCGGGCTCTTGAATCACCATGTGAGAAGCTCCAAAACACCTTTGTTGAAGCTAATCACCTACTAATATCTTAGTTAAGGATCTGAAACTAAACATCACAAGATTATTAGTAAACATAACTTCATGAGTTAATCATCATCAAAACTAAAGTGGAAGGCCTCTGGGCCAACAGATTGTTGGCCTAAAGTTACAATCACCCAGTTTTTGAGCTTTGATGATTACAAAACATATATAGTTATTTGTACTAATTATTTTTTAATGTTTAAGTGTGTTTCAGGGTTCTATGGATTCAAAATTTCTTCTTCCCTAAAGGAAGATATTTTTGACTCAAGATTGATTCATTTTGGGTTCAAGGATTCAAGCTATTTCAACATCGCATATGGAGAAGCTCTAATTTGAAGATCATGTAGTCACCTAGAACCTTGTAAGAATTAGTTTGTTAAAGAATGAGGTTATGATAAGTTGGCTTAAGAAAACACACACACACTTTTATTTTTCAAAATACGATTTTATTTTGATTAATTGATTTAGGTGCATGTCTTGTTTGTTATACATGACACAAATTATTTTTTATTTTTACATCTTGTTTATATCATGTATCCAACCCTTATAGCATGCCACTTAATCATATAGCCTTACAAAAATATTTTAAAAATTTTTCAAAGCTCAAAATTTTTCCTATAAAAATCCTGTTTCAGGCCCAAGGGTCAATCGGGCGGTCGACCGGATCCAGCTCAGGCCTGATCGGTCGACCGCACCGGTCGATCGGGCCTTGTGTTTTTGGCATGCACGTTTTGTGCACGTCTGCCAGTCGACTGGACCGGTCGACCGACTGCAGACCCTTGCTCTCGGGTTTTGTCGGTCGACCGGGCCAGTCGACCGACAGAACAAAGTTTTGTTTTTTATTAGCCTCCGGTCGACCGACCGGTCGACCAGTCTAACGGCTAGTTGCCAAGTTTAACTACCGGTCGACCGGGCCGGTCGACCGATAGCCAGCAGCAGCCCCAACAGCTAGCTTTCTGAGTTTTGTTTTTTGGATTTGATTGTGATGTTTTACTAAGCTATCTCTAAATTTTTGGGGGCTATTTTCTGACCGATTAAACTAGTTATAATGATGATTAGATCTCTTCTAATCCCTATAAATAGATGGCATTGGTCACTTGTGAAAATCAAGAAAAATACCCATTGTTTTGTGTTTCAAAAAGAGAAGAAAAGTTTTTCAAGCTCTCAATTCTAAAGTGCATTCTTGGTCAAAGTTTTTCAGTTATTTTAAAGTTTTTTCCTTACTCTTTTCAACTGAATTTTTCTCACTACACTTCTTGAGTTATAAATCATTCCCATTCTATAAGGAGTTCTAAGAGAGAAGTGTGTGGTCTTTATTGATCACTTTGTTACTTGTATTTCTTTGTGTTGAAATCCCTCTTATGTAGAGGTTGGATTGGTGGGAGTTCGGTACTCCAGTCTTGTGTAGACCTCTTGTAATTTCCTCGGTGGATATAATGGAAATCCTTCACGGTGGTGAAAGCGGGGACGTAGAGCGGTGGCCCGAACCTCGTAACAAATTCTTGTGTTTGCGATTGGTTTCTTATTGCCTTTTATTGCTTTATAATTTTATCTTGTGATACTTCTTGCTTGCATTTCTTTATTGCTCCCATTTCATTCATTTGCATTTTTTGGTTTTTATTCATGTCAACAAAAAAGCAATTACGCGCCTCAACTCATAATCTAGAGGAATCAAAGAGGAGAAGTTCTAGAGTCCTTCACGGGAAATTCGGCTTCAATTTCTTGTTTTAAGTAACCGATTGCATCATACTTTCATACTTGTTTAAAAAAATCATTAGATTAGCATTAACACCTATTCACCCCCTCTAGGTGTTTTTTCAGTAATGAGGGAGTTAACCCCCATTATAGAGTGTTTTTATGGGACAATTTTACCCCCTGAAACTCTTATAAATAGCTCAGATCGTTATTGAGCAAGGAGCGAAAAATTTTGGTGGCAAGGGTTAGAAAATTTTGGTCAGAAGAACTTCTATTGTAAGCCTTAGAAGGACCAGAATCTCTAGCTAAAAAAAAGAGAGTTTCTAACAACTTGCCGCATACAAGTTTGTTCTTGACAATAGTCTCTTTGAGATTTTTGGTTGGACAGAAGCAGTGTTACTTCGTCTATCGTCCAAAAAGAAGATTCCCAAAAGATTGTGATGTTCACCCGGTCAACGGAAAAAAAGAATCACTTTTCATCACCACGTCAAGAACCTAGCACTAAACAAAGGGAAGATTTGAGCTTGAATATCTTCCCTCTTTTGCAGTCGGAGTATTGATCTGTTGTAACTCTTCATTGATTCAAGGAAATTTGACACGAATTTCTCCCACTAAATAAGAGATGGCGACTCTGCTGGGGACTACTTTCTCTACCGATGAGCAAGTCGTGGCGCAAGGTGACGTCACCTACATGAAAAAAATGGTCAAATCACTTGCCGTGGAGTTTTGTTGGCCCAGAGGCCTCCCTCTCTAGTTTTGATGATGATTAACTCATGTAGTTATATTTACTAATAATCTTGTGATTTTAGTTTCAGATCAGTTAATAAGATATTAGTCAGTGATTGCTTCAAAAAGATGAGTTTGGAAGCCTTCACATGGTGATTCCGATGCCCGAGCTTCAAGATCACTCATTTGCACTCGGTGGATCACGGTTTGGGACCGAGTCAACTTGAAGATGGAAGATCGCCAAGAAGACTTAGGTATCCTAGTTTAGTTTTGTGTGTTTTAGATCCATTTGTAAAGATAAGAATAGTTGATATGCTCAAGTGCACAACACACAAGTTTTATGTTTGGATATTAGTTTTTCAGTTTTTAGTTTAACCGATATTTGTTTTCATGAATAGTCGATCAAAATAAGTTTAATTGGTTTATGTATAGTTGTTTCATTCTATACATGCATGCTTAAACTTCCTATACAAACTTATTTTGACTTTCCTATTCATGTATTGAAAAATCCAAGTTTGATAAAATACATGTTTTGGTTTTTGGTAAAAATGATATAACACAAAAATAGTTTCATATGCTTGATATTTGAGGTAAAATATTTATCACATGTTTATATATCAATGCAAAATGATAAAACTATTTTGGGTATTTTTACAAGACTTAAAAATATTTTTAAAAAATATTTTTAACATGTGTTTCTGTCCCAGATTTGTGGCTGACAGGCCAGGTCGGCCGACCGCACGGGTCGACCGCACCAAAGGCCGTCGACCCTTGCGGTCGACCGACGTGCACAAGCTTGTGCACGTTTGGCAGTCTCAGGGACGGTCGACCGGGCGGCCGACCGGATCAGAGAGCTTTGCTCTCTGTATCTGGGCGGTCGGCCGGGCGGCCGACCGGATCAGAGAGTCTGCTCTCTGTATCTGGACGGTCGGCCGTGCGGTCGACCGGGTTGCCCCAACGGTCACATTTCTGACCGTTGGCGGTCGGCCGGGCCGGCCGACCGGTAACCTGTCAGGCTGCCAGATCAGCCCAACGGCTAGTTTTCTGTTTGGCCTATATATACCCATTTTTGGGGGATTTAGATAAGATTTCAAGAGCCAAAATTTCTCTGATATACAAGTGTTTTAAAAAAGTTTTCAAAAGTGTTTTTGGGCTTTAAACTTCCAATCTTATTTGTTTTAGGTTTTTGAAAAAATCAAAGAAAAGAGTATTTTGGGAGATTTGTGTTTGTTCTTCATTTCCATTATCTTCAAGAATTTTCTTAAGATTATTTCTTTAAGTTTTTGTTTTCCAAGTACCTAGTTTTCCACACTTGAGCTTATCATACTATCCTATTCTATTAGGATCTTTGTTTGTGGGAAAAGAGAGATTGTTTGAGGTTGTGGAAACCTCCAAGTTGTACACCCTTGTTTATGTTTGTATCCCTCTTTGGTAGAGGTGATCGGGTGATTGGTTTGCTCCCTCTTTGGTAGAGGTTGAGATTGTGGTTTGCTCCCTCTATTGTGAGGTGGAGTTTGGTTTGTATCCCTCTTCGGTAGAGGTGATTAGTTGTTGTTTGGCTACGGGCCTACCCCTCGGTTGTGAGACGGTGTTTGAGAGAGGAGTTCGGTACTCCCTTGTTGTAACAAATCCTCCTCGGTGGAGGTTCCCTCGGTGGGAGATAGTGGATTGGAAATCCTTCTCGGTGAAGGCGGGGACGTAGAGCTAGGGGCTCGAACCTCGAAACATATCTTTGTGTTTGCGTTTAATCCATTATCTCTCTAACTCTCTCTTTTATTTGTGCAAAGCATCAATCATTCATTCATATCTTGTATGCTTGTGTTGTCCTTGCATTTGATTCATATTGCTTATCCTTATATGCTTGGATTGCTTTTGTGTGTGCCTCACTTATACTTAACCACAAGAGCTTCATATAGCACCTCAACCCATATCTAGGGGAATCAAGAGGAGTTAGTCCAGAACCCTTCACGGGGAATTCGGCTACACTTGTGTGTTGTATTAAGTGTGTTGCAAAATTTGTTTTAACTTCCGCATTTAGCGCATTTAGTTTATAGATTAGCATTATCACCTATTCACCCCCCCTAGGTGATTTACAATTTTGACTAGGCAAAGTATGAAAAGTTTCACTCTTTCGACTCTAAGAGCCCCAGGGTGCGGCAGTGCCCCAAGGTCTCCTCGGAGACCCACTCTCAAGTCTGCTATGAGATCTCTTCAAACGTGACAGGCAAGAAGAGTGTCATGGCTAACTGCATCACACGTAACGCCCGCGTCAACGTCTCCCACAAGACCTGCGAGATTAGCGTTGTTGATATTCAGCCCATTCACGCTTGTCCTCTTCCTCAGCTCCAGGTTACAGGGGGTTCCCAACAACCCGTACGGCATAACCGGAATGCCGAAGGTTGACAGAGACGACGCGCGTGTCAACTACAAATGCAAGAAATTAGAAAAACTATCTTTTCAGCAGATACAGAACGCGAGGCTCAAGCCTGAGTCTCTTCTAAGTTACGTCAGACGCGCGAAGTCTGCGTATGTAGACCAAAACGCGAAGCCCAATAGGCTTACATTTCTGAGACTTCGCTTTTCAAACGCGACATTCAGCAGCGCGAGGTCTGTGCTTCTTCACAGAGACACGAGACCCGCGTCTCTACAACCAAACACGGAATTGAGAAAGCACGCATGTCTCAACCGTCGCTAACCAGACGCGACAATCAGCAACGCGAGGTCCGCGTCTCTGCTCAACAGAGGCACGAGACCCACGTTTCAAAGCCAAAACGCGAGAACTGTGCCTGTTCTACATAACATGAGCTCCAAGTTTCTGAGCCCGCGTCTCAGATTCACGACGCAAGGGTGGCTCTCAAAAGCTAAAAAGTCCTCGACAACCTGAGGCCAATCGCTTTGATCCCCCTCTGACGGACCTAAGAGATTATTTGACAAAGAAAAGGAGTGCTAATCTAATCACTCCGTCTTATTGCTGTGAACGGCTCATCACGACAATGCTCTCTGAATCTTGTTGCAGTTCACAGGCAAGCAAACAGTCGGTATTCAGACGATTGACCTCAACCTCCCGATCAACCAATAGGTGTCACTCCTACAGAAGGGAAGCCTTCTCTGACATGGAGTTTCCTAAAGTCACTGCAAACATGACAAGTAGAAGTAGGAAAAAAACAACCGGAGGTCAGCTTTGACGAGTCTAACAGGGAACTAGAAGGAGTGTACTGGCATACTCGCACTCAGACTGGTGTGGTAGCCCGGTCGACTACAGTGTCCTACCTCGGGGCATTTAAGTAAGTGAAGCACACTCCGCCATTGCAGAATCGCAGGCCTCAAACTCTTCTATAGAGAAGGAAGTCTTTGCATACATGACAAACACTTCTGAGGAGATGGTCAGCACTTAGAACAACAAGGCTAGGTCAGAACAACAAGCCCAGGTCCATCCAGAGGGAACAATTCGATATGATTCACGCCCAATAAGAATCTATCGATACCCTCAATTAGATGCTTGCACAATTACTCGAGGACACGAAGAAGTCAGACGGCAAAACTTCTTCTAAGAAGTCTAAAGGCAAGCGAGAGGAAGGAGAAAGCTCGTCTCCATACATATCAAGGAGAAGGGACAATCCAATTCCGAGTCGTCTAAATCCTCATCTAAAGAGGAAGGCAACCTGGAGAATGGGGTACTCATTCTAAAAGAATGAATCAATTAGAGCAGCGTCTGGAAGCCCTTACCAACCGGAAAGGCCTCCAAGAAGCAAGAGTGGTCTAGCCATATCTGGCTGAGTGGGACCTCATTCCGTACCCTCCTAAGTTTAAAGCTCCGACCCTATAGGCTTTCGACGGCAAAGGATCACTGAACCAACACATCTACTACTTCAAGTCTCAGACAGAAAATGTGGTAGATAATGATGCCATCTAGGCATGTTTGTTCATCGGCACTCTAAAGGGGCTTGCCTTTGAATAGTTCATGAAACTCCCAGAAGGCTCTATCAAAAACTGGGGTGATTTGGAGAAGCTCTTCCTAACACATTTCCTTAAAGACAACTCAGATATTACAATGCCCACTCTCCTGGCAACGAAGTAGCGAAAGGGAGAGTCCGTCAAAGTATTTGTGGAAAGATTTTAGAATATGGCACTCCGTTGTCCTCGCGGTATGACCCAGGCCACCCTGAAAGAAACATACCGCCACAATCTACAAACTTCACTCCTAGCCCCGATAGGAGTTGCTGAAAACCGCACCTGAAAGTAGTTGGTACAACAAGGTGAACAGGCTGAAAAAAAATATCGCCAGGGTTAGGGCAGAAGAAATTAAACCCAGACCCGAAAAGTCGACAAGGCGGGCGCCAGAAATATCTTTTCAATCAAAAAGAAAGGATACATTCACGACAGAGACAAAATCTCCCGTGAAATCTCAGCCAGCCAGAGGGGGAGGTTCTTCAAGTCAGCCACACACCAACAAGTAGTACGCTTTCAAGGATGAACACATCGATTCATTGTTTAAGTTGCTCAACAAGAGCAACAGATTGAAGCTTCCTGAAGTTAGATGTCCTGAGGAAGTCGGCAAGTCCGACATCCTAATTACTGCCTATATCATAGGATGCTACGGCACCCTACCAAGAACTGTTATGTCTTCAAAGATATTTTTCAAGCTCTGATTGATGCAGATGTGCTAAAACTCCGTCCAAAGTAGAAGAAAGCAACGGCTAATATGACGTCATTTCTTAAGTTTGGAAACCAGCCTCCAGCACCAGCCGGAGTAATTCCCATCCCAAAAGAGGAACTAAGAATGATCAATACAGACCCGTATCACCAGTAAGAGAAAGGTCTTGTACCTATCGCTACACCTCAGGGAGAAATTATGTGGGTTCGTCCCGACCTTGTGGATGGCCAACAGTGGACTACTATTACCAACAGAAGGTTCAAAGACAAGGTAAAAGCTTCATCCTGCAATGTGGTGTGCATTTCTTTCCTAGAAGCAGAAACCGATGTTCCTCACTAACCGATTTGGAAGAAGAAACAATGGTCCTTTCCGCAGAGCTCAACGAACCGCTCGTGACAGAACTCGAGTTGGCCCAGAGGCCTTCCACTCTAGTTTTGATGATGATTAACTCATGTAGTTATAGTTTACTAATAATCTTGTGATATTTAGTTTCAGATATTTGATCAAGATATTAGTAGGTAATTAGCTTCAACAAAGGTGTTTTGGGGCTTTCACATGGTGATTCAAGAGCTCGAGCGTCAAGTTCATATATAGCACTCGGTGGATCACATTTGGATCGAGTCGGCTTGGAGACAAGAAGACTTCAGTTTGTTTAGTTAAGATTTAGTTTAGATCTCATTGTAAAGATTAGATAGTGTGATATGCTCAAGTTCACAATACACACACAAGTTTCATGTTTTGGTTTTTCGGTTTAACCAATCTTAGTTTACATGTCAAAAACAAAGAAATAATACCTTTCATGTATATTGGATTATATCTATATACAACATGCTTAAAAGTTGTTTCAATATCATGTTTTTGTATTTACATGAGTTTTAGAGAAAACGGTTTTCCATTTCAAAAATTCAAGTTTTAAAAAATACGGATTTTGGTTTAAAATATGTGTTTCAAATACATGGCAAATTTTCTATCTCACAAAAATGGTTCAAATTGTTTAAAATATGTGTTGAATCTTTATCACACATATTTGTATTTCAAAGATAATATAAGAACTAATTTTTGTAGAATTTATGTGATTTTACGGGATTTATTTGAAGTCAAAATACCCAAGTTTTCAATCCCTAATTAGGCTGGACTAGCTGACTGCCGTCGACCGGACCGGTCAACCGTAGCAGTGGTCGGTCGACCGAGCCGGTCGACCAACGTGCACAAGACGTGCACGCAGCCAGGCTGATGGGCCGGTCGACCGGGTCGGTCGACCGCCAGAGAGCTTCTGCTCTCTGGAAATGGCATCGGTCGACCGACCCGGTCGACCGGCAGAGAGCTCTGCTCTCTGTATCAGCTCGGTCGACCGGGCGGTCGACCGGCCGGAGAGCTGTTGCTCTCTGGATCCAGGCTTGGTCGATCGGGCGGTCGACCGCTGGGCTCAACGGTAAAAAATGTGACCATTGGCCGGTCGACCGAAAGGACAGAAATGCCCCTGCCTGCTGCCAACAGGCAGATTTCCAAATGGATTATGAATACCCCATTTGAGTTGGTTTTTGATAAGGATTTTTAAGAGCTAAAATTTTCATCTTCTTAAGTGTTTTAATACAAGTTTTTAAAAGAGTTTTTGCCAAAAGATCAATACTTATTTGTTTTAAAGTGTTGGAAAATTCAAAGAAAAAGAGAGTATTTGGGAATTGGTTTTTGAATTTTATTTCAACATCTATCTTGTGATTTTTTCAAGTGTTTTTCTTTGTTGTTTTTATTTCCAAATACTTTTATTTCTCACACTTGAGCTTATCTATCTATCCTGTCAATTAGGATTTAGTTTGTGAGAAAATTAGTTTGTAGTTGTTAAGACCACCAAGTTGTAAACCTTCCATCTTTGTGATATCCCTCTACTGAGAGGTGATAGTGTTGATATCTCTCAAGTGTGAGGTAATTGTGGAAGTGGTGTTTGGCTCCCTCTAAGTGTAGAGGTGATTTGTTTTGTGCCTTGTCTCTAGTGAGAGGTTGTATTGGTTGAGAGAGGAGTTGTATATTCTCAAATTATATTTGCCCAAATCCTCAATGGAGGTTCCCTGTGTGGGATACGTGGACGAGTTAGTGAAAATCCTTGGTGTGAAGGCGGGAACATAAAGCTGTGTGCTCAAACTCGAAACATATCTCGGTGTTTACGATTGATCCACTTTCTCTCTCTCTTTTATATTGTGCATTGCATCATATTCATATCATTTATATGCTTAGTTTGTTTGTGTGCCATACTTGTGTTTAACCAAGAGAGCTTCATATAGCACCTCAACTCTTATTCAGAGGAATCAAGAGGAGTTAGTCCAAGCCCTTCACCGGGAATTCGGCTACACTCTTTGGTTACACTAAGTGTGTTGCATTAAGTTTTTAATTCCGCATTATTTGTCATTAGATTAGCCGTACATCTATTCACCCCCTCTACGTGTGCTTTCAATTGGTATCAAAGCCTACGCTCCTGATATTAGGTTTAACCACCTAAGAGTGAGATCTTGGTTTTGCTAATCTATAGTTACATTTACATACTTATTGTTTACACTCATGGATTGCTTGACCCCTCCTATGTTTGATGTTTCTAACATCGATGTATGGAAGATTAAGTTGAGTATGTATCTCAAGACCATAGGTTTACATGTTTTTCTTACCGCTACCAAGAAATCCTATCTTGCTAATAGCAACCATATATAGGCCAATGCACAAGACCTAACGGCACTTAGGAGCACTCTTAACAAAGAATATTTGTGTTTAGTTCCTCACTATGATTCCGCTTTTACAGTGTGGGACATCTTGACCTCTCCAAAGCTTCAATTGCCAATCCAAGCGGAGAAGGAATCTAGTGGAGAAGAGTCCGACCAACGTTGCTCATGGTCCAAGGGAATGACTCCCTTGAGGTACATTCGGATACTCAACTAGATAGTATTAGTTTTTTTTGTGATGATTATGTTGATCCTGATGCATTAAATGAAGAACTATCTATTATTTGTGAAAATTATTAGAAAAATATTATCTTTTGAAAAAAAAGTTTTGCATTAAAAGAAAAAAATAAAATTTGTCTTCTAGACTTGAGATTATTTTGCAAGAGAGGGATGAGATTTCAAGTGAACGTGACTCACTTAAATCGCAACTTGATCTTGCCCTAAATGAAAACAAGATTTTGAAAAATAAAAATGATTGCAATAAAGTTTTGAAAAAAAATGAGATCTTGTCTTCAAAACTTGATTTTGTTATAAAAGAAAATGAATCTTTGAAAATGAAAATTTCTTTAATTTCAAAGGATTTGGATTTGATGTCTAATGAAAACATTTGTTTGAAAAAGGATTTAGACACACATAGTTGCCATGCTAGTATAGCTTTATCATCTAGCTTACTTATTGCATGCTCAATTTTATCTTCTAGTATTAAAAATGATATAAATATTTTGAAGAAAAGTGTTAATTGTTTGGGCTCCACTTTGAGCCAATGTGTCATGAACCACACACGTTTGAAATCTATATTTTCAAAGAAACAAGTTCCATCTATGCATGCTCACAAATCACGGCATACACATGCTTCCCACGTTCACACCCATAACACTATGTATGCTCATGTGTACACTTGTACACATTGTGAACGTAAGGGCCACCTTGCTAAATTTTGTTATGATAGGATACATGATTCTAATTTAGCAAACAAATTTGTTTGGGTTAGGAAAGGTACTAACCCCCATGGACCCAAAAGAGTATGCGTACCAAAGACCACTCCTATTTTATCTGATGTAGGTGTGGGCTCTCACTTAACGTGAGAGTGATGGTTCCTTGAGGTGGATGCATTCCGAGCTAAACAAAGACAATTTTGGATGCATCACTTTCAAGGGGAGTTTGGTGGGAGAACCACCTTGGTTTGAAGCCTAGAGATTTGCCCTCATAATTTTTGGTAACGATCTCTAACTCTCATTTATATTTACATGCTTTCATTATTGATTTTAACATGTTTTGATGTTTCATGATTAGTATGTTAAATGTCACGATTATTAGACTTGTGATATGCATGATTAGTATTTGAGATCACCCATGTTTATATGGACCCATATTTTGTGCTCTCACATGTGTTTAGTTACTGTGTATATCATAGATCTAATGCATATACATTTACATAATGATCATATGAGTTTTATTTTAACTTTTGCACTTCATGTTTTGATTACATGTTTAGATATTAGTTTTCATTAAAACTTGAATATATACTTGTACAACTAGTGAGCCATAAATAGATTATTATATTTTTATACTTGAATGCTCATTTGTACCTATTAGATATACTAGTATAGCCTATTTTGATGATTCATGCATTTTGACTTGTATTCTCTATTTTTTGGATATGTTTTCATGTTTATGTGTTTAGCTTCATGTATATGTCTATCTTGTCTAAACTAATAGTTACACATATACATTCTTGAGCCACTTGCCTTCATGCATATACTTTTGTGGACTCATTTATGTTTAGATATGTATGTATAGTCTAGTTTGTACAAAACATACATATGCCTTGAAGATTGAACTATTTTAATAAAAATTAGATTTTCATGTTTTAAGAAATTTCACATAGAGCTTTAATTGCCTATTTTCATGATTGTGTTTTTCACATAACTCTTATACACTCACTTTACTTAATGTTTTCTCATGATTTTGTTTTCATGAGTATGATTTGTGTTTTATAGATTTTGAGTGTTGATGATCGTGTGACTTATATGTTTTTCATGAAATATATTTTTTTTTCCCTTACTTGAAGTTTGTACTAGTTTACAAGTTTATCATTAAACTAGTTGCGGTATTCTTCATATGATAGAGTTTTCATATATGTTAAACTTATTTTCAAACATATTTTTGAAAACCCTTACCCATCAAAGGGCGGTTGGTTGGGCGACCATGCCCTATATGCTTATATTGAAAATCAAATTTAAACATGTGTATAAAATAGATAGTAGAGAATATGAGTTATACACTTGATCCTCATTATACTTTCACTTGATATCATTGTATTGGTATCACTATTGACATTCATTTTGTATACTCATATATGTTTTTATATATGTATGCTTCAATTTCAAATAGTATCAATTTTGATTGGTATTTAATTTTTCATAGATATATATGTGTTTTAATTGTGCTTACTATATCTCTATATCTTTGAGCACAAATTTTGGTTATACTAAGCTTGATTTAGTCTTGATGATAATTATTTTCAATTGGTATCTTATACAAGCTTATGCATCATTTTCATTGGTATTTCATAAAATGAGAGAAAATTCATATTTTACCTTTTCAATCGGTTTTATTTACTATTGATATTTTACTCCCACGCTTTATTGTGAAAAATGATATTGATTTTTTAATTGGTATCCTACGCTCCTAATGAAAAATCTTTTCAATTGATAATAAATAATAATTTCAATGGGATATATGTTTCATTTTCAAAATTGGTATCAAGAATATTAATTGATATTATTTTTTATTTGGTATCTTTATTGCTAAATGATTTTAGTATTTAACCAAAAAGGATTGGTTTATGTTTTTCAAATTGGTATCAAAAGTATAAAATATTTTCAATTGGTATAAATCTTTACAATCAAGATTACCTATTTATTTATATCTTTCTATTGGTATCAAAATTTTGTTGGTATCTTCAAAAGGTTTAATTTATCTTTCAATTGGTATCATAAATTGGTACCATGTTGTTTTGATGTATACCTCCATGCTAAATTGATATATTTTTTTCAATTGGTATCATATTGTTTTGCTTTATACAAAAAGAGAAAATTGTTATTTATGTATTTTTTTTTGCTTGTACCCCTTTGTTGATGAATTGACAAAAAGGGGAGAGATATTTTGGAGTTTAATATGCATATGTGTTTAGATTTGTTATCCTTTACTATTAGTATCAAAAGCATCTTTTGTTGATATTGGTATTGATATCATGTTTTTATATTTTCATATTTCTTTCAATTGGTATCAAGAGCATTTTTTTTATATTGGTATCAAGAGCCTATTTTATTACTTTGTTGATATCAAGAGCTTTTGTTGGTATTAAGAGCAACATTTTTTTGAACATGTTTATTTTAATATTTGGTATCAAAAGCATGTTTACTTCATTAGTATCAAATATTATATTTATGCATATTTATGTTGAACATTCATTGCATATCCATTATGTTTATTGCTATGCATGAGTTAAGGGGGAGCTTCTATGAAGATTAACTTTAATCTATCAATATATAACTCCATGAGTTTTGTCATCATCAAAAGGGGGAGATTGTTGGCCCAGAGGCCTTCCACTCTAGTTTTGATGATGATTAACTAATGTAGTTATATTTTACTAATAATCTTGTAATATTTAGTTTCAGATATTTGATCAAGATATTAGTAGGTGATTAGCTTCAACAAAGGTGTTTTGAGGTTTTCACATAGTGATTCAAGAGCTCAAACGCCAAGTTCATATCTAGCACTCGGTGGATCACGTTTGGATTGAGTCGGCTTGGAGACAAGAAGACTTCAATTTGTTTAGTTAAGATTTAGTTTAGATCTCATTGTAAAGATTAGATAGTATGATATGCTAAAATTCATAATACACATACAAGTTTCATGTTTTGGTTTTTCGGTTTAACCGATCTTGGTTTACATGTCAAAACATAGAAATAATATCTTTCATGTATATTGGATTTTATCCATATACAACATGCTTAAAAGTTGTTTCAATATCATATTTTTGTATTTACATGAGTTTTGGAGAAAACGGGTTTCCATTTCAAAAATCTAAGTTTTGAAAAATACGGATTTTGGTTTTAGGCAAATTTTCTATCTCACAAAAATAGTTCAAATTGTTTGAAATATGTGCTGAATCTTTATCACACATATTTGTATTTCAAAGATAATACAAGAACTGATTTTTATGAAATTTATGTGATTTATTTGAGTCAAAATACCCAAGTTTTTAATCCCTAATTAGGCTGGACTGGCTGACTGCCGGTCGACCGGACCGGTCGATCGTAGCAGTTGTCGGTCGATCGAGCTGGTCGACCGACGAGCACAAGACGTGCATGCAGCCAGGCTGATGGGCCGGTTGACCGCCAGAGTGCCTCTGCTCTCTGGAAATGGTCTCAGTCGACTGACCCGGTCGACCGGCAGAGAGCTCTGCTCTCTGTATCAGCTCAGTAGATCGGGCGGTCGACCGGCCAGAGAGCCGTTGCTCTCTAAATCCAGGCTCGGTCGACGAGCGGTCGACTGCTGGGCTCAACGGTTAAAAATGTGACCGTTGGCCGGTCGACCGGCCGATCGACCGGAATGGTAGAAATGCCCCTGCCTGCTGCCAACGAGCAGATTTCCAAATGGGATATAAATACCCCATTTGAGTTGATTTTTGATAAGGATTTTTAAGAGCTAAAATTTTCATCTTCTTAAGTATTTTAATACAAGTTTTTAAAAGAGTTTTTAGAGCCAAAAAATCAATCCTTATTTGTTTTAAATTGTTGGAAATTTCAAAGAAAAAGAGTGTATTTGCGAATTGGTTTTGATCTTTATTTCAACATCTATCTTGTGATTTTTCCAAGTATTTTTCTTTGTTGTTTTCATTTCCAAACACTTTTATTTCTCACACTTGTGCTTATCTATCTATCCTATCTATTAGGATCTATTTTGTGAGAAAATTAGTTTGTGGTTCTTAAGATCACCAAGTTGTAAACCTTCCATCTTTGTGATATCCCTCTAGTGAGAAGTGATAGTGTTGATATCCCTCAAGTTGAGGTGATTGTGGAAGTGGTGTTTGGCTCCCTCTAAGTGTAGAGGCGATTTATTTTGTGTCTTGCCTCTAGTGAGAGGTTGTATTGGTTGAGAGAGGAGTTATGTACTCTCAAATTATATTTGCCCAAATCTTCAGTGGAGGTTCCCTGTGTGGGAAGTCCTGTGTGGACGAGTTAGTGAAAATCCTTCTGTGTGAAGGCGAGGACGTAGAGCTGTGTGCTCGAACCTTGAAACATATCTCGGTATTTGCGATTGATCCACTTTTTCTAACTCTCTCTCTTATATTGTGCATTGCATCATATTCATATCATTTATATGCTTGGTTTGTTTGTGTACCATACTTGTGTTTAACCAAGAGAGCTTCATATAGCACCTTAACTCTTATTCAGAGGAATCAAGAGGAGTTAGTCCAGAGCCCTTCACCGGGAATTCGGCTACACTCTTTGATTACACTAAATGTGTTTGCATTAAGTTTTTAATTCCGCATTATTTGTCATTAGATTAGCCGTACACCTATGCACTGTAATACCCCGTTCCCGGAATACGTACTTAGTTGCGTATTCAGATTTTCCGATCGTATTTTTTCGATTTGTTTCCTGTATTTGTTTTGCTTTATGAATTCCTTATATGATTGTTTTGTCTTGGATTTGGATTCGTGGACTCGGAGTCAGTCCCAGTCCGAACCAGGAACTCGATTATAGTATATTATTCGATTTGGTCTTTCCGGTGATTAGATTTGACCGATTTTAGTTTTAAATATCATTTTCCATTATTATATATTTTCTATGATTTTCTAGATTTTTCTGGAATTAAAATGAATTTCTTCAAAACCGGTGTCGGCCAGTGTCGCTGACCGCTTCCCAGATTTTTAATTCACAAACCACTTGGAATTTCTCGAAGAGTCTTTAGACGATTCTTCTTAGAGTAATATTTCCTACCTAAATCCTTTTTCTAAAGATTTTACGAATTTATGAAAATTCCACCGGAGTCGGTAGGTAACCGATTCCAGGATTTTTAATTCACACACGGCTAGGAATTTCTAGATGGTCCTTTAGACTTTAATTCTTAGAATCACATTTCTTACTTAAATACTTTTTCTGAGGATTTTATGATTTTATGAAAATTCTTTCGGAGTCGGTAGGTAACTGATTCCGGGATTTTATCTTTAAAACTATAAAGTATTTCTTAAAACGGATTTCACTATGATACTTAGTATTATATTATTGATTTTTGATATTTATTTCGGGTCGTTCCGAGATACTTGAATTTCGGACGATTTCGGTATTTTCCGAAATGTTTTCCCGCATACTCGACTTTAACTCGGGAATCTGTGTTTCTGATATTTTCATTTTTGGAGATCAAGAAAATATCTTCTCATTTCATTTCTTTTACTTTTTCCTTTTTCCTTTATTTCCTTTAACCTCCACCACAAACTCCTTTACTTCCACCCTAAGTTTCTCCACCTCACCACCTTCCACACACTTCCATTCAACCTCATCCACACAAACTCTCCACCTCATCATCTCCATGGCAAGCTTTGATTGGCCAAAGAGAACACCTCATCCCTCATGTGGCAAGCTCCTATTGGCCAAGAGACACCTCACCCTCCTCTTTGCAATTAAGCCCCTCACAATTATTTAATTGCACCTCCTTCACAAATTCCAAAATCTATAAATACCAATCCTTTTCATTTCACTTTCTTTTTCTCTTCTCTTCACAAAAGAGAAAGCCTTCACTAGTTCCTCCTCCATCTCAACCTCAAATACCTACTTCCAAAACATTAACTAGGTCCTCATCTCCACCTCAACTACAACCTTGGATTGGGGATCGTCTCCTTCTTCATCGGAGATATCGCCTTGGATCATTTCCGACCACGATCTCTTCAAGCTTCACTTAGCCGATCTACGTGAGTATAATTACTCACCAAGACTTGCAATCTTCCTTGTATACTTGTGTTGACAAATCATGTCCCCTTAAGTCATCAAAATCATATTTTTAGCTATCAAAAATAACCACCACAAAATCTGATTTTTGACCTAACAGCAGCATTTTTCAGAACTTCGGTCGACCGGCCCAAGGGGGGCAGTCGACCGATGTGCACAAACGTGCACAGTTTTGAGTAGGCGGTCGACCGGTTCACCAACCAGTCGACCGGTAGAAAACCTGGAGCTCACGGCCCTGTATCGGTCGACCGGCAGTCGACCGACAGGCGACCGGTAGTTATATCTCCGGTCGACCGGCAGTCGACCGGAAGTCGACCGACCAAACCTGGAGCTCACGGCATTTTTCCGGTCGACCGGCCATTTTGACCCAGTCGACCGTTAGTCTGTTTTGGGCCAAAATCTGCTTCTCCTGTGGAAAAATCCTAACTCTCTAGAACCCAGTTTTAGTCAACTTGACCTGACTGTTAGACGACTTAGGACCACTATTAGTCGACTACCCCATTTCTCCTAGTCGACCAACTTCTTTATTAGTCGACCACCCATTCCACCTAGACGACTAACTTTGCCTATCTGTTATAGTTGATTCCCTTCTTGAAACTGAACCTTACCCTCTAGACTTACATCACATATAGGTATCACTTGACTTGTCACTTGACAAACATCGTCTTCTATTCTTTCTCTCTCTCATCTTCACTCTACATATTTATATCACAGGTTATGGCGCATCCCGAACTTCAGTGGATTACGGATATTTCGGTATATTGGTGACTCAGGCGAGTGTTCTCACTCGCTACCCTCTTGCTTTACCATTCCATTGATTATGATAGTATTCTCGCTCTAGTCTTCATGTATTGTATTTCATGCTTTATATCTTTTATTGCTTTATGCTATGCGTGGCCGACCCTTCGTGGTCGTTGGACTTGTTGGACTTTGGACCATTGCTTTTACATTACCACTTGGCATTATTTTAGACCTGTCAGTATGTGCTACCATTTATCATATGTATATCACTTGGCAACTGTGTTATCATCTAACCACCTGCCATGCCACTATTTGGCAAGACCCTTTTATTATATCATGACTTACCTGACTACTATCCATTCTTGATATGCTTGGTTGTTTACTAAATATCACCACTCTGTCATGCTATCACTTGACACCCAGCATGATGACTTGACTTGTGATTATCATCTTTACGGGGACCTTGACTTATGATTCTGTGTCATGATCAGTGACCTGTTTTCCTGCTTTACATGCAGTGACCTGACTATATATTGTTTATGTACTCCTGATTCCTGATCATGTCCATTTCCTATTTTCCCCGTAAATTGATAATTACCTAATAAGCTATAAAAAGGACAACTTGTATGGGTATGGGAGGAAGTGATGGATGCCGGAATGATACCTTGCTTATAGTAGGTATAATATATATATATATATATATATACTGGCGGTAGTGAATCTGTTTACTGAATAGGGGGATTTTTGACCTCCAAAACTGTTTCCAGGTGAATGGAAACTACTATAAGAAGTGTTATCAGTTCTCCATCGGCTTCCGTTAACAACCCTTGGCTTGCTTATATATGGATGTATGTGGGTTGGCCGTACACCAGGTCACATACCTAGATATATGGGTCAGACAAGTAATAATAATAATAGATTCCAGTTATTGATTCCTGTTACACTTGCTTTGCATGTCGTGATTCCCGTTTTGTATTCCCGTTTGACTTTCACATGATTTGCAACTCTGATTCTATACGCTTGGATATTCGGTGGCATGAGATAACGGTATATAGATGAGGGTTTCCTTGTTTGGATTATTCCTTCGATGTACTAGTCTCATGGGACGTAACCTAAGCGTATACAATCAATCTTGCTTATGATCAGTTTTACTTCGGATTTCCTGTTTTACGATTGTTACGTTATACCCGTTCTTATATATACTTCATTTGTGTTCTAACCCTCCTGTCTTCTGTACTTGACTCTTGTACTCACCCCTGGTTCGCCACCTGGCTTTGTATCATACTCGCCTGGGGAGTTTCACTGACTCCCCTGGATTCTCATGTCCAGGTTTCGGAGCTTAGAGCGTATGGGTTTCCTGTTGCTGCTCAGAGTGGCGCAGCGGTAGCGTGGACCCCCAGTTGACCTTTCAGAGCTCCATCCTTCCAGGCCCCCTGTGAGTCTCTCGAGTTTTCCTTTTTAAACTCGTGAGTACCTTTATGCTGTTTTACTCTTGTACATCTGCTTGTATTCCCGCATTTGCGCATATTAGTGATATGATATTCATGTAATATTAGATCACTACTGGTGATAATTCTGTGATTGTATATATGTGTTGGAATGTATAATGCACCATTTGCTTCCGTACTCTGATTCTTGTCTGTACTGATGCTTAGCGTATATACGGGAGGGTAGTTCTGACCTACGTATATACGTTGCAGTGACGTCCCCGTATCCGTGGAATCGGGGCGTTACATGCACCCTCCTTTCAGTGTACTTTCAACTCGTTCGGGTCAGTCGTATCTAAAGAAGTTCGACAAGATGGTGGCAAACCCTCCTAAACCTACTGCAGAGCCAACCAAGCCCTCCGCAAAGCAACCTGTGTAGAAGCAGAAAGAGCTTCGATTTTTCAAGGCTCTCCCAAAGTATAACGCGGAAAGATCTCTAACACCTTACCGCTTTGACATCCTGGACCAACTGGCCAATATCTCGACCAAGATCACCCTTCACGAGCTTCTGAGACTATCAAAGTTAACAAGAGAAGCTCTGAGGGAAGCCCTATCTGATGCTGAGGTCTTCATGGCCCAGATCCCGGCTGGACCACAGGAGAAAGATAACTGTCTCCATGCCTCTCAAAATGCCCCTGCATCACCTTCACGTCAAATGACATGCAGGTCAAGGGAAAACATGATCGGCCCATGTACTTCACAGGGTACATTGGATCATCTGAAGTGAGTCACATTCAGGTAGATCCAGGAGCATCATGCCTCGCCGGGTCATGCAGCACTTAGGAATCCCCACCAACCGATTGAATGCCACCCAAACTACTATTTATGGTTTTAACGCCAATGGTATGCGCCTGATGGGGAAGATCAAGCTTAAATGCTAGATTGGCGAACTAAGATCTGAAATGACGTACTATGTAACCGACACTGAAACTTCATACAATTTACTGCTTTGACGACCGTGGATTCATCATAATTCCATCGTCCCCTCCACTCTCCATCAAGTCATGACGTACATCGATGGAAGTGAGAAAGTCCGAACATTTATTTGCGAAAGGCATCCGTTCGAGGAGGGTAGAGAACTATTTCACAGACTCCCTCTTGTATCAAGACTCTTTAGAGACGAACGAGAATCCACAGCCGGAGGAACCAGACTCTAGTAATGAAGCTGACACTGAGCCAGAGGTGGGAGAAGAGTGCATATAGGAATTAAATCCACTTATAACGAGCATTAATAAGCTCGATATTAATAACACCCGATGATGTAGGCGAGTGGTCTATTATTGAAGAGTTGAATTTGGCTTACTTTTCTATGTTTGCTTCTGATTCAGTACTATCAGACACTAGTACCGAGGTGGATAATGACCCCTGGTCGGTAATAGATGCTCTGACATCATTGCATGTACCAATGAAGTCATCCCTCAAAACGTACCAAGATATAGGTGATGCGCAAGAATCGGTATTCATGGTCCCAGCAAGACACAAAGGCCAAAAACTAATTCTTTTCGAAAGAATTAAGTCTGAATTGATGTCTCGCGAAGACTCAGAAAGCGAGAACGAATCCCCTCAGTTTTCTCATTATGAGCCAAATATACTCAGAATGATGGAAAGCATGGGGTATGATTTAACAAATGGTCCTGGTTTGAACTTTGGCAAAGGAAGAAGAATATTACTTCGATCTTTCATTCCGAAAGGGAAGACCCCTGATTATTATCATCGAATTCGCAGGGTTGGGCTATGTGTCAACTCTGATCTCGTCAGCCTCTGAGTCTGAAGAGTTATTATATCATAATTACTCATTGAGCACATCATCGTGGGAGTTGGATGTTAGTGTCGGCAGCATCTTTAGAGAACTTTCAGTAAACTTGGTTTCAACAAGCCACCTAAAAGACAGAGATGAAGAAATAATCCAGTCTGATACAGATCCTTAAATCAAACACCTAAACACTCTCTGGGATATTCACTTCGGACAACGCGAACCACCTAGGGAAGATAAGGTCACTCAGATCAATCTGGGAGATGAGGCTAATCCTAAACCCATCCTTATAAGTGAAAGCTTTTCGCCCTCCGAGAAGGAAGATCTAATATCTCTTGTACGAGAGTATATAGATGTTTTCACTTGGAATTACGAGGACATGCCTTGGCTTGATCCTCGAGTGGCTACGCATCGCCTCAACATTAATTCAGACATGAAACCAGTCAAATAGCAGCAGCAACGATTCCGTCCAGAAATAATGGAAGCAATCGAGTCGGAAGTCAAAAAACTTATAGACTCCGGCTTCATCAGGAAGGAACAACACCCTGATTGGGTAGCCAATAACATCTCTGTTACCAAGAAAAATGGGAAGATCTGGATTTGCATCGATTTTCGTGATCTAAATGAGGCCTGTCCCAAAGACGAATTCCCTCTTCCAATCACGGATATCATGATCGACAATACGTGTGGGTTTGAACAAATATCCTTTATAGATGGATTCTTAGGGTACAATCAAATCAAAATGTACCCTGATGATGAAAAGCAAACTTCTTTCAGGATACCCCTATGGGTATATTTATATACTGTCATACCCTTCGGACTAAAGAACGCGGGGGCAACGTATCAGAGAGCTATGAATGCAATTTTTCATGAGCACATGCGTATAACAGTAGAATGCTACGTCGACGACAGTGCAGTGAAAAGCCGCACCAAGGCGATCATATAGCAGATCTGAAGACGGTATTTGATATCATGTGGGCACATCAGTTGAAGATGAACCCCATCAAAGTTTTCCTAGGGGTAGATAGCGGTAAATTCCTAGGGTTTGTGGTGACATCCAAAAGAATTCACCTGGGCCCAAATAAAGTCCATGCTGTCCAAGAGATGCAACCTCTGAGGAATCTCAGGGAGCTTAGAGGATTGCAAGGGTGACTAGCGTATATCTAGAGGTTTATCTCAAATCTCTCCGGAAGATGCCAATCCTTTACCAAACTAATGAAGAAGGGCATCTCATTCATTTGGGACGATGCTTGCCAACACGCATTCGAGAAAATCAAACGATATCTCATGCAACCACCCGTCCTTACAGCCTCGGTTTCAGGAAAACCTTTCCTCATATATATTCAAGCGATGGATCACTTCTTAGGAGCTTTACTAGCCCAGAATAATGATCACAGACCCGAGCGGGCAATCTACTATCTGAGCAAAACGTGATCGGAGCCGAATATCGGTACAACCCGATCGAAAAAGAATGTTTGGCATTGGTATTCGTCGTCCAGAAAATGTGACATTACCTGGTGGATCAAACCATACACATCGTATCAAAAGTCAATTCTTTAAGGTTGCTTATGACAAAGCCATCGTCACTAAATGGTCGACTTGCAAAATAGGCTATACTGCTTTCCCAATATGAGATGCACTTGCTACCATAAAAAACCGTGAAGGGACAAGCGGTGGCAGATTTCTTTGCTGAACATTCAGATCCGAGAGCAACTGAACTTTATGAGGATCTCCTAGATGAGGTTGCTGAAGTTTGTCTGACTCAGACTTCTTTCGAAGGACAAGTATGGCAACTCTTCTTCGACAGTGCATCAAGAACGGGTCCGCAAGGGAATATCGTAGCAGGAGTGGGGGTAGTCCTTGTCTCCCCACAAAACTACGTAATCCCTCATAGACTCTCATTAATTGAGCCATGTTCCAATAATGTAACGGAATACAATGCTCTCTTGATCGGAATGCAAATCGCCGATGAGATTGACGTTAAAAATCTCAAAGCATACGTGACTCTAAACTCATCGTTAACTAAGTTTGCGGGGAGTACGAAGTCAGGCATGAAAACTTAGTACCCTATTTCAACACAACTATCTTTATGGCTGAGAAATTCAGAATACCACGCCAGCAAAATATGCATGCAGATGCGCTGGCATCTCTCGCTACTTCCTTAGCTCTTCCAGCTTGAGTAGTAGAGAAAATACTTGTCTACAGTCATGACTTGTATTGCCCAAGAATCGCTTTTGAAGATCACCAAAAACTGACAGGAGACTGTTAAGCCAAGGAAGCTCTAGAGACTTTAGCAGGTCCAGAGCCCAGGGATTGAAAATTCTCGTACATCGACTATGCATTGTATGACATTCTGCCTGAGGATCCCAAAGAAGCGGCTGCCATTAGAAGGAAAGCCCCCAAGTTCTACTATAATACGATCACGCGAACACTATATCGCCGATCGCATGATGGGATCCTCCTCCGTTGTCTGTCACAAAAGAAGGCACAAGAAGTACTGAAAGAAGCCCATGACGGCTTGTGTGGAGCTCATCAGCCTGGTCCAAAGCTTGGAGATCGACTCTGAAGACTGCGATATTATTGGCCTAAGATGATCCCAGACGTCCATCACTTACGCTAAATGATGTCACAACTGTCAGGTCCATGGTGAATTCATCCATCAAGCACCAGGATATCTTCACTCTACAACCTCAACCTGACGATTTGAGATGTGGGGGATCGACGTGGTTGGCCCTATCAGCCGCCTTCATCCAAAGGACATCGCTATAACTGACTATTTCTCTAAACGGGCTGAAGCCATTCCCTTGAGGGAGGTAAAAGCATCTGACGTGGTCAAATTCGTTAAACATCACGTCATTTACCGTTTTGGTGTACCACGATGGATTGTTCATGATGATGGGCCCCGTTCGTCAGCCAGACATTTCAGAGGTTCTACAACAAGTTCAGGATTCAGAGCATATCTTTAACGGCACACTATCAGCCGCTAACGGCCTTGCAGAAGCTTTCAACAAGACTATTGAAAACCTTCTCAAGAAATTCATCTCAAAAAGCCAACGTGACTGGGACAACAAGTTAGGTGAATGCATATGGGCCTATCGCACGATGGTTCGAACCCCAATGAAAGCTACACTATTCTCTTCAGTATATGAGTGTGGAGCTGTACTCCTACTGAAAATTTAGATCCTATCTCTACGTGTCACCTTGACGACAGAGATGATAAATGAGGAGAAGCATTGACTGCGACTCCAGAGCTGGAGGCTTTGGATGATAAATGCCTGCAAGCTCAACAGCAAATCGAGCTCTATCAAGCTCAAATTACCAGAGCCTTAAACAAGAAAGTCAAGGAGTGAACTTTCAAGAAAGGCGACCTTGTCTTAGCTGTCAGAAGACCTATGGTGATGACGCATAAGACCAAGGAAAAATTTCAGCCCAAATGGGATGGACCATTTATAGTAGAATCGGTTTACTCAAATGGAGCATATCGCCTTATAATCCCAGACGGTAATACGCTCATGATGCTAATTAACGGCAAATTCTTAAAGAAATACAATCCTTGATAGCATTCTTCTCCTGATCAGATTAATACTATATCTTTGATGAAAACTCTAAATCCAAGAAAAACTTCTTTCCTTCATTGGATCACATCACGGGCGACCTGTGTCAAGCTTATCAAGCGATGGTCACATCATAATGCATGATGTAAATAATGAAGGAGAAACAAAGTGCAAGACTTCGGTTATAGCTTTATTACTCTTCTTTAGTGTACCTATAAATATCCGACGCCTCCAATGCATAAGGATAGAGGAAAATGTTGGCTTTTAAGTCCAACATAAGTCTTCGATAACTCATCATGCTGAGGGAATAACATGGCTAGCCCAATTCGAACGGTAGTTAGTAAAGGCACACCAAATCTGTTGATAGCTGAGGATTTGCTAAAAATCCTAAGGTTTTGGTCCTATCCTCTCCGCCAAAATCTCCTACCAATTCTTATCCACAGAATGGTAGGGCCATAAAAATACCTGGATTTATTTCTCCAACGAAATGAGCTGGGACTTGTCATATTATCAATAAATCTCTGACAAGCCAGATTTTCTGATCCCCAGTAGATTCAGTCAAGTTAATATTAAATCTCTGACCACAAAACTCATTAAAAATTCTCGCTGTTATGTTAATACTACACCTCTAACAGTGAATTTCTCATGTCCCCAGGAAATTAACGATTGTCACATTAATATTAAATCTCTGACAGTTCATTTTACTTTTCACTCAAAATCCCCTACCAATTCTCTTCATAGAGTAGTAGGTCCACAAATGCAATCATTATTATGTCTCCTTATATGTTAATCTATGGCAAAGCTTGTCATCTGCCTGTTGAGTTAGAGCACCGGGCCTTATGGGCAATCAAGCAGTTGAATTCGACTTGACTAAGGCCGGTGACCTTCGGAAGTTACAAATTTTTGAATTAGAGGAATTGAGAAATGAGGCCTATGAAAATTCTAGGATCACTAAAGATAGAGTCAAGATTTTTCATGATAAATACATTATAAGAAAAATCTTTGTCCCTGGATAAAAAGTCTTACTCTATAACTCTAGACTTCATCTTTTTCCAGAAAAATTGAAATCAAGATGGACTGGGTCATTCGTTGTAAAAATCATGCTTTCACACGGTGCAGTTGTGATCAGTGACACCAAGAATAGAAATGACTTTAAGGTAAATGGTCAACGCCTTAAACCCTTCTTGGAATCAGTGCCAGTACATGAAACGGCTATGGGTCTTTTTGACCCAGCATATCGGTAACTTTCCTCCTTTCCATCTTATTTCATGCATCTATACATTCCTTTCATACATTAGTGAAAAGCATGAGATAAGTGTGGGGGAGGGTTCTAACATGACTGATATAAATATATATATATATATATATATATATATATAATATATATATATATATATATATATATATATATATATATATAAAAACTTTTTGAAAGGTTAGAACAATATTTTGATATATTTTTTGTAAGAAATTAAGTCAATTTTAAGAAATAGAAAAATCATAATTAGGATTTCTTATACTTGGTCAAAGTCAGATAACTCGTTTGATGTTTAGGGTTAGGAAGAAAATTTGTGAAAGTAATTTAGTCTTGTATTTACCTTGATGAAATATGCACACTAAATATACTTACACACTTAGGGTTTAAAAACAGAGACTCTATGCCTTAAAAAAATATTATGAAAAAATATAAACAAATCTAATTATTGATTAGCTAGGTGCTTTGGCTGAAGCAAGCCTTGGTATTTATGCGAAAGATAATTAGATAAGTTTGAAAGAAAAAATAATATATATATAAATCCTCTGATTAAGCTGGGTATTTATGCCTCATGAAGCATAAGTATTCACGCCTAAAAGGGGTACGTTTTATAAAAAAAACTTTGATTTCATGGCCTTATCTGCTCGAGTGTTTAAGTCCTTAGGGGTGTTTTCTCACCTGGTGCCCTAAAACTGTCCGGTTTGGGTGTCACCGACTAAAGGCTCGTTACATGGGCAGATTAGAAAGCCTAATAAAGTTGGGGAATAAATTTCACCAAAAATAAATAAGGCATAGGAGTTAATGTTAAAGAATCCTTAGTCAACATCACAGTCACGATGGTGCATACAACTCATGGTAAATTAATAGACTAAATGAGAAGTATAATTTGACTCCTTATTTTGATTGATGACATGTTTTTGAATAGAGACTGAGTTTCGGAATGAAAATTTTGATATTCTTATAACTTATAGAGTACTTAAAGCCTTACAAATATACTTCCAATATTTTCTCCTTTAAAAATGCTCTTCAAAAACACTAACATTTTTTATAGATTTTTTGGGTGCAATCCACTGAAAACCCTCACGAGACAAAACTCATCCTCTAGGGGTAACCTAGAGGTTTAAAGGCTTGTTGCACATGCTCAGTGCAATCGATTGACCTGCGAAAGTGATCTAATAATTGATTAGAATTAGTCTGATGTTTTGCTCGAGGGCGAGCAAACATAATCGTGGGGGTGTGATCAGTCACATATATTGCATATACATTGTCACCTTACCATACTTTTTAGCTAATAATCCTATTAATAAGTCTACTTCTTCTTTGTTAAATGTAGGCCCAATTGCTAAAAGAAAGGAAGGAGAAACAAGCCCAAAAGCCGATCTAATTCTAATTTAATTCAGAATAAATTTAAAATCAAGGATCAGGGCAAATCTTGGCATATCAGAGAGATTGAAAACCGGTTGAAAAGAATCCTCCCTAAATCAAGCGGTTAAGCCAACAATCAAAGGCTGTTTCGTCAAATCCTGAAGCTGAAATGAGAAAACCAATAGAAGATATTGGCAAATCATCAAACCGGAGAGCTCCACCAATTGGGTGTGGTCACATGGCCACACCAGGGCTGTGAAAATGCAGCCCTAGCCGCGTTTTCGTTGCTCTGTTAAAGAGGTTGGGGGAGCGTTTGCTCCCCTAATCTTCCCAAGATCCCCCTCTGGGCTTTTCCTATAAATACTAGTTTCAATAGAGAAGAAAGGAGCAAAGACTAGGATTAGAATTTTTGCTATTTCTTTAAGGATTTAGGCTCTTTGTTAGATAGTGTAAAAGTCGTACTTTGTTTTACAATTTGTAGTTCAGTACGAACACTTATGAGAGAGAGGAATTAAGTGCTTGTAACTTGAAGATTGAAGTGACATCAATACAAGAGTCGAGCTCCATTTTCTTCTACTTATTTTATGGTATGTTTTACTTTAATAACTTGCATTATTTCTTATTTTTTATGAGTAGCTAAATCGGTTTTCTGGGCTCACTATTGTACCTCTCTCCAATTCTTCTTCTTCTCTGATTTTCATAAAAAAGACCTAATGAATCATTTGCATGCCTAACTTAAAGCCTTTCTTTTTGAAAGTATTCTTGAAGGCACATGAGGATGAGTTTGGATCTTTAAACTCCTACTTCTTTTAAGAACGTTTCTTGAAGTATTTTATTTCATACTTGCATCTTCGCGCTTGATGCTTTAACCTTCTATTCAAAACGATTTCTTAAAGAAAAGAGTGAACTCTTTCAACCATCTTATGTGCTTTACTTCAAACTTTCTAAAGTCATCCTTAAGTTTTGCCTATGATCAAGTTGAGGCACTTAAGATTTCAATAGAAGAATAAACGGTTGAGTAGTGAGATAGTGAGCCCAGTTTTCTTCTTTATTAAAAACAACCAAACACTTTTCAAGGCTTTTTAAATCACCTTCTCCAAAGCCTTCTCTAAAGTTGCAATTTCTCTTTTAATCATCTCCTTCTTTCCATTCTCTTTTCAATTAAAAAATAGCACAATTCTTTGTTATTAAACGAAGCACTGAAAAGTTTTCATCGCATTCCTCCTCGTGGACACGACTCGTTAGCCACAAGCTACATGGTAATTCTTAACTCTTTGATTGTTCTTTCATTTTAGCAATCAATTTTTGGCACCGTTGTCAGGGAGAGAACGGTGTATTTGTTTTTTAACAAACTTAGTGTGTTGTTTCAGGGACTTGAAGATCCAGATCTAGCATTTAAGCTTTGCAAGAGAAGACTTAAAAATTCTGTGCCCCTACTCTCGAAAGTAGGAAACAGAATTTCAAGAAATTGCATTGCAAAAGTAAAAATTTTCATTAGACTACTAAAACTCTTTTTTACAGGACATATTGCTCGCAAAAAATTAAGTTTTTGTATGTTATACTCTTGCTATTTTTACTATCCACCATCCCTGTTTTAATCCAACAGTAATTTGAGTGATTGTTAATTGCTTAAAAAAACGTTTAGACTTGCATTCTACGCATTTGTCTAATTACGTTTATTTTACAATTACTGTTGAAGAGAGCTGGAGACAAGGTACGTATGCATAGCATATAGTTTAGGAAACATTCTTGGCTGATATTTGCTTTTGAATGCTACTTTTTTATATCTTACACACTTTGCACAATTAACTCTAAGGGCAAAACCTAATTCAAGCTAAGGTGGGAAAGTCATTACCCTTTCTTAACCCACAAACCATCTCCAAACACGCACAACCTAAGTCTAAGTAAAATTTGATAGACGTTGGCCTTAGGGACATCTCGAGCTCACTAGGAGATTATCCTAAGGGGAAGATGTTAGAATTTGACTCCTGCCAAATTAGTGTTTAGGAAGGGGATTACGGGCCGAAAGCCCGAAGGTTGGTGGTTACTTAATTAAGGAATGTCTTTGATGAATAACCTCCTACCAATCTTGCCCTGACCTGGCTGATTAGCTTGTGGTCAAAGTCTACATTATACCTCTTATGGACAATCAACCAGTTAGGAGTTGTCTTGGTCGAGGTTACCTTAGATTAGGCTAAGTTGATTACTCTTGTTGACTGTTGATAAACTTGTTTGTGATTGTGATTGTGTTTGTGTATGCAAGTGTGGTCAAGAGACCCTAATTCATCTAGGATGACTAGAAACACATCACCACCCAAGTTTGAACCAAGACCAGATCCAGTAATGGCTCAATCAACATCATTGCAGGATAGGTTCTATCCCATTAGAACCTCACTTTCATCTTGCATTCTACTTTCATCGGTTGGTGAATACAATTTTGAGCTCAAACCTCAATTCATCAACACACTCCCCAAGTTTCACAGCTTAGAGTCCGAAGATGCTTACTTCTTTATAAGAGAATTTGAGGAAGTATGTCTAATGATGAAAATCCCACACCTTGTAGACAATGCTATTACGTTGAGATTTGTCCCTTTCGCTCTTAAGGACCTAGCAAAGAAATGGCTTTACAGCTTAGCGGCCGGTTCCATCACATCTTGGGATGGTTTCATCAAGGTCTTCTTGAAGAAATTCTATCCAATTCATAAGACCATTCTCATTAGAAAGACAATCAAGCAATTCAAGCAAGAACCGAGTTAACCATTCTGGAGGTACTTTGAACGCTTTAAAGACCTCCTTGTCCAATGTCCACATCATGGAATAGAGAAATAGCGACAATGCCAAATTCTTTATAACGGTTTAGACTATTCTACCAAAATCCTCCTAGAAAGTATGTGCCAAGGGGGATTCTTGCAGAAGTATGAAAATGAAGGACGGGATTTGTATGAAATTTAGCTGAAAAAACCATCCAATGGGAACCTACTAGTGAGACCTCTAAGAATCCAAACTCCATCTCTTCAAAAGGAGGTCTCTATTCTATCGAATCATCCATCGCTAATGAGGCTAAGTTAGCTAACCTAGTAAGAAGACTGGAAGCTCTAGAAACGAAGGAACCAAGTCCAGTCAATCAAGTCAGTCCAAACCAATTTTCAACTCCGGGCTGCACTTATTGTCAAGCCATGAATCATGTGTTCGAGGAGTGCCCTGTGTTTCAGGCTCAGCAACAATACCATGAACCGATGAATGCGGCCTTTTCAAGGCCGAACAATAATCCTTACGCACTAACGTACAATTCTGGCTGAAGAAATCACCATAATTTCTCATGGAGTCAAAATAACAATGACCATTCACGATCAAATCATACTAGCCACTTCCATCATGGCAATAATTCTTCCAATCATCAACCTAATTTTTTCAATTTCCATAATAATTCTCCCAACCATCCACCTGATTTTTTAAACTATCAACAAAACTTTCCCAATCAAGCTCCATAAACCTCCTTCCAGAATCCTCAACTAGAAAGAAGAATGACTGACTTTTAGAGAAACATGAAAAGATACATGAAAAATCAAGATTCTCTCATGCAAACTATACAGAGGTTAGAGGTTCAAATGAGCCAACTAGCCACTCTATAGAATAAGAGACAGAAGGGTACCCTGCCTAGTTAGCCAATAACTAATCCTAGGGATTCTCAACAAGCTCATTTGGTTGAGAATCAATCATTAAATCAATGTAATGTTGTTCATACATTGAGGTCAGGAAAGAGAGTTGATAATCAAGTGTCAACGCCAACCAATCCCATTCCGCACAACCACAATCAAGCATCCACCTCTTCTAATCCAAATCCTTCCAAATCTGACGAATCTGAAAAAGATAAGTCAACCAGTCAGGTGCACCAGCCTATAGTACCATTTCCTAATAGGCTGAAAAACAACAAGCAAAATCCATACATGGACAAGATAATGAGATATTTAATCAAGTGAAGATAAATGTGCCACTTCTTGATGCCATCCTACAAGTCCCTTCCTATGCTAAGTTTCTTAAAGACATGTGCACCAAGAAGAGAAAGACTAATGTATCAAAAAAGGTTTTCTTAGCCACTAACACTAGTGAGCTACTATTGAGTCAGATCCCTGTCAAGTACAAGGATCCAGGCAGTCCCACCATTGCCAGCATAATAGGACAAGCTGAGATTAGTCGTGCACTTCTTGACTTGGGGCAAGTATCAATTTGCTTCCATTCTCAGTTTATCAACAACTCAGGTTCGGCGATCTTAGTCCAACTCGAGTCACCATCCAACTGGCTGACGATTCAGTAAAAGTTTTAAAAGGGAGATTAATGATGTCCTGATCCTGGTGGGGGAGTTTATTTACCCTGTCGATTTCATAGTTCTGGAGACACAACCTGTGTCCAACTCCAATCATAGGGCTCAAACTCCTATTATCTAGGGCGACTATTCCTTGCTACTGCCAATGCCATCATTAATTGTAGGAATGGGTCCATGAGGTTAACCTTTAGGGACATGACTAGAGAAGTCAATGTCTTCAATCTAGGAAGATAACTCCGCGATTTTGAGGATCAAACATTTGAAGTCAACCTAATTGAGAACTTAACAAGTGAACATAGAGAAGAATTAGAACTAGAAACTGAGTGTGACTTCGGGTTAGAGTCTGACGACCTTAATCTCGATCAGGTTGTAGCTTTTGATGTGAATTGGACCTCGAACCCTATTTCACCAATAAAGGAGCCAACACATTTGATTAGTCCTTTCAGTGAGCCTTCCTCTTCCTTAGAATTGAAAGCCTTACCTGCGCATCTCAAGTACATCTATCTAGGCGAATAAGAGACCTTTCCTGTCATCATTGCCTCCCATTTAAATGACGGGAAAGAAGAAGATCTTAAAGCTATTCTAAGAAAACATAGGGAAGCCATTAGTTGGACTATGATCGATATAAAGGGATTAAGTCCGACCATCGTTCAACATCACATTCATCTCAATGAAGACGCCACACCTAAAAGAGACCCGCAGCGTAGGTTAAACCCTATAATGCAAGAAGCTGTTCATGCTGAAATTGTCAAACTCTTAGACAATGGGATAATTTATCCCATTTCTGATAGCCAATGGATCAGTCCTGTCCACGTGGTTCCAAAGAAATCTGGTTTCACCATAGTGAAAAACGAGAACAAAGAGTTGGTCCAAACTTGACTTCCCATGAAGATCTGAGTTTGCATCGACTATAGGAAGCTTAATGCTGCAACTCATATGGACTATTTTTCACTTCCCTTCATTGATCAAATGCTTGAACGTTTGGTGGGTCACGAGTATTACAGTTTCTTGGACGGTTACTCGGGGTATAATCAGATCCCTATTACTCCTGAGGACCAAGAAAAGACTACATTCACAAGTCCATTTAGGACATTTACTTATCGTCGAATGCCTTTCGGCTTGTGCAATGCCCCAGCAACGTTTCAACATTGCATGTTGAGTCTTTCTCTGATATGGTAAAGCGATTCTTAGAGATCTTTATGGATGATTTCTCCATCTACGGAGATTCATTCACTCAATGTCTCCACCATTTAGAACTTGCCCTCCAACGTTGTGCTGAGAAAAATCTGACACTGAATTGGGAGAAATGCCACTTCATGGTAAAACATGAAATTGTCTTGGGTCATGAAATTTTCAAGAAAGGAATTGAAATGGACAGAGCTAAAATGAGGTTATTGCTAAGCTTCTCATGCCCAAATGCGTTAAGGACATTAGATACTTCTTAGGACACGCTGGTTTCTACCGAAGATTTATCAAGGATTTTAGCAAAATTGCTAGGCCCTTGACTAATCTGTTAGCTAAGGATGTGTCCTTCACTTTCGATACTGAATGCATGAATTCTTGGGAGAAGCTTAAGGAGAGAGCTTATTTCTGCACCAATCATATCTGCTCCGGATTGGTTTAAGCTGTTTGAAATCATATGCGATGCTTCCAATTTTGTCATAGGCGCTGTCCTAGGATAACGCATTGATAACAAGCAGGATGTAATTTACTACTCTAGTAGGACTCTCATGATGCTCAATTGAACTACACTACGACTGAGAAGGAATTCTTGGCAGTAGTGTTGCCTTAGAGAAATTTTGTCCCTACCTACTAGGGTCTAAAACCACCATTTTCACTGATCATTCTGCGCTTATGTACCTCATGATGAAGAAGAATGCCAAGGCCCAACTCATTCGTTAGATCCTCCTTCTTCAAGAATTCGATCTTGAGATTCAAGACAAGAAAGGCGTACAAAATATCGTTGCTGACCATCTCTCACGAATCCCTAATTCTCTATGCAATGAATTGCCCATAAATGAGAATTTTCCTGATGAAAATCTCTTAGCTATCTCTAGGAATCTTGGTTTGCTGATATAGTGAATTACTTAGTCACAAACCAAACTTCGTCTCATTGGTCAAAAAACGATATATACAGGTTCTTATCCCAAGTCCGATATTTCTTTTCGGAGGAACGTATCTTTTAAGTACTGTTCTGACCAAATTATTAGAAGATGCATTCACGATGAGGAGTAAGAGTGTTCTATCCTTTTGTCATGAACTTGCATGCGATGGACACTTTGGTCCCCGCAAGACTGCTGAAAAAGTGCTATAAAACGGGTTCTATTGACCCACTTTGTTCAAGGTTGCGTATGAATTTTGCAAGACATGCCATAGATGCCAAATGGGAGGAAGGATCTTAAAATGAAATATGATGCCCCTCAACCCAATTCTAGAAATAGAGCTCTTTGATGTTTGGGGCATCAACTTATTGGTAATTCATTTGGAAATCAATACATATTGGTTACTGTAGATTATGTGTCCAAGTGGATAGAAGCCATTCCTTGTAAAACTAATGATAACAAAGTTGTCATAAAGTTTTTGAAAGAGAACATTTTTCACGCTTCGGAACCCCTCGTGCTATCATCAGTGATAATGGCACTCACTTTTGTAATAGATCTTTTGAAGCTCTTATGCGAAAGTATGTCATAACTCACAAGTTGCCCACACCTTATCATCCTCAAACCAGTGGGCAAGTTGAGATTTTCAATAGACAAGTCAAGCTTATCTTGGAGAAAATCGTGAACCAAACTGGAAAAATTGGTCCATCAAACTTATAGATGCCCTATGGGCCTACAGACCGCTTTCAAGACGATTCTAGGAATGTCTCCTTATAGGTTAGTCTATGGCAAAGCTTGTCATCTGCCCGTTGAGTTAGAGCACCGGGCCTTATGGGCAATCAAGCAGTTGAATTTCGACTTGACTAAGGCCGGTGACTTTCGAAAGTTACAAATTTTCGAATTAGAGGGATTGAGAAATGAGGCCTATGAAAATGCTAGGATCACTAAAGATAGAGTCAAGATTTTCATGATAAACACATCATAAGAAAAACCTTTGTCCCTAGACAAAAAGTCTTACTCTATAACTCTAGGCTTCATCTTTTCCAGGAAAATTGAAATCAAGATGGACTGGGCCATTCGTTGTAAAAATCATGTTTTCACATAGTGCAGTTGAGATCAGTAACACCAAGAATGAAATGACTTTAAGGTAAATGGTCAACGTCTTAAACCCTTCTTGAATCGGTGGCGGTAAATGAAACGGCTATGGGTCTTTTTGACCCAGTGTATCGGTAACTTTCCTCTTTTTCATTTTATTTCATGCATCTATACATTTCTTTTATACATTAGGGACAATGCATGAGATAAGTGTGGGGAAGGGTTCTAACATGACTGATATAAAATATATATATATAAAAAAAACTTTTTGAAAGGTTAGAACAATATTTTGATATATTTTTTGTAAGAAATTAAGTCAATCTTAAGGAATAGGAAAATCATAATTAGGATTTCTTATACTTGGTCAAAGTCAGATAACTTGTTTGATGTTTAGGGTTAGGAAGAAAATTTGTGAAAATAATTTAGTCTTGATATTTACCTTGATGAAATATGCACACAAAATACACTTACACACTTAGGGTTTAAAAACAGAGACTCTTATGTCTTATAAAAAAATATTATGAGAAAGAAAAAAATATAAATAAATCTAATTATTGATTAGCTAGGTGCTTTGGCCTAAGTAAGCCTTGGATTTATGCAAAAGATAATTAGATAAGTTTGAAAAAAATTATATATATATATATATATAAATCCTCTGATTAATTGGGTATTTATGCCTCATGAAGCATAAGTATTCACGCCTTTTTATAAATAAAAACCTTGGTTTCGTGGCCTTGTCTGCTCGAATGTTTAAGTCCTTAGGGTATTTCTCACCTGGTGTCCTAAAACTGTCCGGTTTGGGTGTCACCGACTAAAGGCTCGTTACATGGACAGATTAGAAAGCCTAATAAAGTTGAGGAATAAATTTCACCAAAAATAAATAGGCATAGGAGTTAATGTTAAAGAACCCTTAGTCAACTTTACAGTCACGATGGTGCATACGACTCGTGTAAATTAATAGACTAAATGAGAAGTACAATTTGACTCCTTACTTTGATTGATGACATGTTTTTGAATAGAGACTGGGTTTCGGAATGAAAAATTTAATATTCCTATAACTTATAGAGTATTTAAAACCCTTACAAATATACTTCAAATATTTTCTCCTTTAAAAATGCTCTTTGAAAATACTAACATTTTATATGGATTTTGTGGGTGCAATCCACTGAAAACCCTTACGAGACAAACTCGTCCTCTAGGGGTAACCTAGAGGTTTAAAGGCTTGTTGCACATGCTCAGTGCAATCGAGTGACCTGCGAAAGTGGTCTAATAATTGATTAGAATTAGTCTGATATTTTGCTCGAGGGCGAGCAAAAGATAAGTGTGGGGTGTGATCAGTCACATATTTGCATATACATTGTCACCTTACCATACTTTTTAGCTAATAAATCCTATTAAAGTCTACTTCTTCTTTGTTAAATGTAGGCCCAATTGCTAAAAGAAAGGAAGGAGAAACAAGCCCAAAAGCCCATCTAATTCTAATTTAATTCAGAATAAATTCGAAATCAAGGAATCAGGGCAAATCTTGCATATCAGAGAGGTTGAAACCGTTTGAAAAGAATCCTCCCTGAATCAAGCGATTGAAGCCAACAATCAAAGGCTGTTTTGTCAAATCCTGAAACTCAAATGAGAAAACCAGCAGAAGATATGGCAAATCATCAACCGGAGAGCTCCACCAATTGGTGTGGCCACATGGCCACACCAGGGCCGCGGAAACGCGGCCCTAGCCGTGTTTCCTCGCTCTGTTAAAGAGGTTGGGGCGTTTGCTCCCCCAATCTTCCTATAATCCCCCTCTGGTTTTTCCTATAAATACTAGTTTCAACAGAGAAGAAAGGAGCGAAGACTAGGATTAGAATTTTTGTTATTTCTTTAAGAATTAGGCTCTTTGTTAGATAGTGTAAAAGTCGTACTTTGTTTTGCAATTTGTAGTTTAGTACAAACACTTGTAAGAGAGAGGAATTAAGTGCTTGTAACTTGAAGATTGAAGTGACTTCAATACAAGAGTCGAGCTCCATTTTCTTCTACTCATTTTATGGTATATTTTACTTTAATTAATTGCATTGTTTCTTGTTTCCCATGAGTAGCTAAATCAGTTTTCTGTGCTCACTATTGTACCTCTCTCTAATTCTTCTTCTTCTCTGATTTTCATAAAAAGATCCAAGAATCATTTATATGCCTAACTTAAAGCCTTTCTTTTTGAAAGTGTTCTTGAAGGTACATGAGGATAGGTTTGGATCTTTAAACTCCTACTTCTTTTAAGAACATTTCTTGAACTATTTTTATTTCATACTTGCTTCTTCGCGCTTGATGATTTAACTTTCGATTCAAAATGATTTCTTAAAGAAAAGAGTGAACTCTTCCAACCATCTTATGTGTTTTACTTCAAACTTTCTAAAGTCAACCTTAGTTTGCTTATGATCAAGTTGAGGCACTTAGGATTTCAATAGAAGAATAAACAGTTGAATAGTGAAATAGTGAGCCCAAATTTTCTTCTTTATTAAAAACAATCAAACACTTTTCAAACTTTTTAAATCACCTTCTCCAAGCCTTCTCTAAAGTTACAATTTCTCTTTTAATCATCTCCTTCTTTCCATTCTCTTTCCAATTAAAAAACGAGCACAATTCTTTGTTTATTAAATGAAACACCGAAAAGCTTTCATCGCATTCCTCCTCGTGGAACGACACCCGTTAGCCACAAGCTACACGGTAATTTCTTAACTCTTTGATTATCTTTCATTTTAGCAATCACACTTCTGACAGTAATTTTAAATTCCTGAAATAGAATTTTTCCCAACTTTGACTTGTTAAATTAATTATCACATTTCTAGCGAGTCAAGAGTTCCTACTTCTATGTATCTGATTTTCAATGCAAAAAGGAATTTAAGACATATAAGAAGACAAGAAAAAGTGTCACTCTTATTGATATTCAAACATATGAAAGTGATACAAGACGCTCTCTTATATAATAAGATTGAGTGTTATAATAAAGGAGTATGAAGAAGTCCTTCTCTCTCAGCGAAAGGTTACACTCACTCCTCAAGACATCTACACTGTTTCAAATATAAGATATTTAGAAGAGCGCCAAAGAAAGGTCGCTTCTTCCACTGAATCATGTCATAGTTGATCAGTGTTGAGACGACCGAGTGCTGATTACATCATGATACATGATGTAAATATTGAAGAAGCTCATCGCTAACTGAGAACAATGGCGTTTCTCGAGATCAAAATACAGAGGAACATTATGATTCCACTCGACTAACTGGTGTAGACCGTAATCCTTCACTTAATGAGCATCTCCACCTGTAATCCTTCACTTAATGAGCATCTCCACCATTAGAAAGTCATCGAATGAGTATGGGCTTTTCGTCAATGTCACTTCTGGAGGTAAGATTAGTGAAGGGAGGATCCGAGACCTTATTGGTAACATCCTCTTTCCTGTGGTCTTCAAGAACACCATACCCACCACCATACCCACTATGACCATGACAAACCTAGGGCATTAC